>PQXP01000005.1:0-145261 GCA_002973495.1 Apiotrichum akiyoshidainum | reverse complement strand
GKCTCGMRCGCTGCTGACGTTTGGCGGGGTCGAACCGCCGACCTTATGCGTAAGAGTYYTCGACTGTTAAGCATACGCTCTAACCAACTGAGCTAAATCGCCGACACTGTCGAGGCATTGGGGAGGCGAGCTGCGAGTGTTGAGCCTCAGAGGCCAATGGAGCGTGGTGAGCGAGTGCAGCTTGAGCGGATTGAGGACACTGATCCCGCAAATGTGCGCAGGATCGGTGCCATACCGTTCAGGCCCGATGGAGGGAGAGAACGAGCGAGGAGGGGGAGCGAGATGGGGCCAGTCGGGCACCGGATGCGTGCGCGCGTCGTACCCCACTGATGCACTGATCGCCGGCCGCACTGTGTGCGCCACATTCGATCTTCTCTGACGTCTGAGCTTGTTGGTATCGAGTATTTGCCAAGTTCATGCCGCTGCATGTATCGGGGGCACCGAGCGGAGGTCTCTGGGCAGGGCCAAGCCAGCGAGCACAATTGGCCACGGYCWGTATTTCCCAAGCGGCGGCACCGACCTGCAGCCAGGCGCCCATCCCTCGACACCACGTCCCCGCTTCCTGTCACGACCCCGCAGTCGTCATTATTGTCGAGATTATCGATAAATCGATATACGCCGGCCCTCTGCCTGATACCGATAAAAAACTACGCCAAAACGCCAGCGTTGCTCTGTAAAAATCGAAAAAGCACAAGGCCCAGAAACCAAATTCGGTAGCAACATTATCTCCAAATACGGCGCGCCAAGAGGGCCGCGGCGGAGGCATCGATTGATCCGACGAGGGATGGTGCTTGTGGCTTCCTGGGTGCTGGCTGACTCTGATGGCGCAGAGGCCGGAGAGGTCGTCGGCAACAGGTGGGCGGGCGGATACCCGAGGGAGAGGCTGACGAGATGAGCGAGCTTGCACACTCGCTTGGTGGCCAGGATCAGGATCGGAGCCAGGATCGGAGCATGGGCATGGAGCAGAGCAGGAGCAGGAGCATGGCTCGAGACGGTCGAGCGTCGAGCGCTTGCAGCGGCTCGGCAGGCTCCCTGTTCCTGCGGCTTGGCAAGCCCCATTCCCGGTGGGATGGCGCATCGGCTCGGCGGTCGCGCAACCACTCAGCACGGACGAGTTTTCCGCGGACCGGGGCCCAGATCGGGTCGGAAGTGCGGAAGTGCGTGCCAGGGCACGTGTGCAGCGCCGCTGGGGACCGGGGGCCACAGCTCGAGTGGGGCAGATGCAGATGCCGGCCGCTCAGCAGCTCGTCTGCTCGCGACGATCACCTGGCGCCCCGTAGAGCCCACTGCAGAGTATGGGTCGTTGGATCGATGTGGCGCCCCCGCGCATGCAGCTCGCGCCCCGCTACAGATGTATCCACCCGCTCAAGGCTCAGAAAGTTGCTCAGCTGCTCAGAAAGTTGCTCAGCTGCATTGCTGGTCTCGTGCATGCAGATTAATCAAGGCTATATACAACAGGCACCGCCTGTATACACCGGGGATGTACATGGCTCGAGCATGATGCCACTGCACCGTGTCCTCTTGTGCTCGCTTCAGAAATTCTCGTCGGTCGTTTGCTGGCGGGCGTTTACTTGGCGAGCCAGGCGGTGAGGTCGTCCTCCCACTTGCCGGTGGCGTTGACGGCGCTCGAGGTGCGGCGGCCAATGATGGTGCCGCCGAGGGCGCTGATCTTCTCGTAGACCTCGACGCAGCTGGGAGCCGAGAGGCCCTGGACGGCGGGCCAGACAATGGCAGTCTTGAAGCGGCCAGAGATGGCAGAGAGCGCGGTGTGGACGACACAGTGGTCGGTAGCGAGACCGGTAATGACGACGTGGGTGACGCCGTGCTCGCGGAGGAACCTGTTCATGGTGGGGTTCTGCATGGGGGGAACCTCGGTGGGGGTGTCGGCGGGAGAGACACCGTCAGTGAGGAAGCCGTCGAACGCCGAGTAGGCCTCGACACCAGGGTGGTAGCCCTGCTGGTCAGCAACTGACGCGAGAAATGTGGGGGGGGGGGGGGGCGGAGCAGCAGAGTCGAAAGTAGGAGCAACAGCCCAGGCGAGACCAAGAGGCCGATGAGATCGCGGTCAAGAGGCCATTCACGCCGACAACGATGGACACAATGTCATTATGTACATTACTCTACGCTATACATGGGACCGGCGCGCAATATTAGGCCCTCGCGCACTGGCACGTTGGCCAGGTATGCACGGTGCGGAATCGTTGCTGGGTCGTAAGGATAGGTTGGTGCCCTATGTGTGCACGCTCCAGCGCTCCAGCACTCGCCGTAAGCCCCCCTTCGAAGCGACTATCCAGTATCCAAGCCTGCCCAACACTTCCTCCGGTCGTTCGTGGCAACTGTGCCGCGTTGGTCTACTTGACGATCTTGTCCGCCGGGGCCGTCGCAGCCGAGCGGCGCGGTCCCCGTCCCGAGCCGGCCTTTGCCTTGGGCGGCGACAGCACGACCTGCGACGGCGGGTGGAAAGCCTGCTGTCAGCTCCAGCTCTCCCCTGCACGGTTCGACACACCTTTCCACCCTGGCGCTCCCGCTCCGCCTCTAGCTCTTTTGCCTTGTGCTCGTTCGCCGCCGCGGTCTGGTCGTCGGCGGCGTCCGCGTCCGCGCGGCTCGAGTAGCTGCGCTTCGTGCCGGTGATCTGGGGCGTCGGCTCGGGGAGAAAGAAGCCGGGGTCGTTGGGCTGTGGTGCGCGGGGCATGGCAGCGTTCTGGGCTGGTGGATGGGGGTGTGGGTGGTGAAGCGAGATGTGATGAACGTCAACAAGGGAGCAAGGCGCACTGTAGAGGTTCGGATCCGAAAACAGGCACGTGGTGGGTGGCAGTTTCATGGTTTCAACTGGACTGGTGTCCTGGCAGCTTCTTCTCTCATCCACTCGTCCTGCAACCGCCGTCGACCCATCTCAGGACGAAGAGGCCTATGCTCTCCAGCGCGGAACCCCGAGGAGGATCAAGAAGCGCGTGCCTCTCTCTTACCTCGTCGGCCTGCTCCGCGAAATCCCATTCATTCCCGCGTTGTGCCACCTCCAGAGCTACGTTAATTTCCGGTGCACTGTGGCAGTGGCGGCAGAGGGTCATGGCACCGAAAGCGCTTTCCAATGACACTGGGAGCAGGAGGGCATCGAGCGTCGGGTCTGATGCACACTTCACCCATCATGAGCTTGCGGGCCAGTGCCGTCAGTGCACCTCCAACGTGTGTGGGTTCGCTCGCAGCAGAGCACGTCCCCACGCGATGTGATCGAGAAATAACTTGGCATGCAAACGAAAACTAGCAGATGGATAGAGGATAAGATATGTAGCCTTGACGTGTTCTATTGTTCCTGTCCTGTGCGTGTGCCTGTGCGCGTGCACGAGCATGGACGTGAACACTTACGACAGCACAGCAATGAGATGCGACGACAGCACGTCGACCTCCTCTACGGCCGCCTTGAGGACGAGCTTGACAAACTTGCCGCAGAGCTCGGGGTTGTCGATCTCAAGCTGCGCGAGGCTGGCCGGTTCAAGCTTCCACAGCACGCAGTCGCGGTCCGCCACGACCGTCGCGTTGCGGAGCGTGTCCGACAGCGTCGACAGGTCGCCGGCGACCGTGCCCGCCACCATCGTCTCTTGCACGACGTCGTTGTGGTCGTCGTACGCATACGTTGCGCGCAGGCTTCCTGCCTCAATCAGGTACAGGCCGTCGGACGCATCGCCCTGCCGCCACAGAATCTCGCCGGCAGGTACAATGTGCTGCTTAAAGTAGGGCGTGAGCTGCGAGAAGAAGGTCTCCTTCTCCTCAGAGTACACGCCAATCGTCTGCAGCAGAATCGGCAGCGGTTGCGCATACGACACAGCAGTGGGAGCGGGCACGGGTTGCTCGTCGGTGTGCTGCGGGCCAAAGTTGAATGCTACGGTCAGCTCGCGACATGCACTACAAACTCACTCAAGTTGTCGTCTCCGGCACGGGCAAGGTGGCTGCGGCGCGGCGAGTTCTGGAAGCTCTCCGCGAGGCTGAACGGCATGCGGTTGATCTTGGGAAGGTCGATGGTCCGCGCAGCCGCCTGGTCGGCCTTGACGCGCAACGTCTGGTTCTCGTAAAAGGCAGTCAGGTACGCGTTCTCTGTCCATTCGAGCGCGTCATTCAGGCTGCCAAACACCTCAACGCGAGTGCCCTCCTGATCGGCCCAAAGGTCGACAGCACGCAGCGCTGTGCCAACGTGGCTGTGCGGGTCCGCACCGGTAAGGATAAGCAGCACGTCCTTGGCGGCGAGCAAGCGCTGGAGACGGACAAACGCCTCGGCTGACGAAAAGTCGAGGCCGGCGACGCGGTAAAAGTCGATGATGAGGAAGCGAATCGGGTGGTTCTCCCACATGGCGAGGTCGAGCAGCTTGCGGATCTCGTCCTCGACCGCAGAAATGGTGCCAAAGAAGAGGAAGCCTTGGAGCTTCATAACCATGGTCTGCGAACCGACGCTCTGGATGAATGCGCGCTGGGCGCGAGGGCGGCGGACAGTCGACTTGGCGGTGGCGCCGGTGAAGACTGCACGAATAGGACGGCGACGCGAGCTCTGCACGACAAAGAACACACACGCCAGGATGACACCGAGGAGGAGACCAACAACAAAGTCGAAGACGGTCATGCCGAACATGATGACCACGATGGTGAAGTACTCCATCTTGTTGACACGGTTACGGGTGTCCCACAGAGACTCAATTATGAGGTCGATACCGAGGACGAAGATGAGCGCGCCGACGACCATGATTGCTGCTGTCAGTTGCTGGTAGGGGCAATCAAAACTCACGAAGGATTCCAATGACAGCCGGGCCGACCATCATTATGCCAGCGGTCGCAGCGGCGAGCAAGATGCCAGAGAGGGCCGAGCCGCCACCAACGCGGTAGACTGTTGTCAGTTCCGTTCCATAAGTCAGCACTCACAAAGGACAGTGTTGACGTAGGTGAGGTAGTTGGGGACCGTGCCGAACACGCCAGCAGCAAAGTTGGAGACACCGTGGGCGACCAGCTCGCGGTCGAGCTTGACATTGTCCTCCTCGAGGGACACGCCGAGCGCAGGAATGTTGAGGGGAACGTGAAGGATGCCGAAGAAGACGAGAGCGCACTGGGTGGGGAAGCACGCCCAGAAGACTCCCCAGTTGATGTGGCGCCAGGACTGAGAGTTAGTGTGCGCTGACGGAAGCAACTCACAAAGTAGGTGTAGAACTTCCACCACGGTTCCTTGCTCGCTCCGACATCAAAGACCCATCCGCCCGCGCGCAGCGTCTCAAAGTCCCAGCCGCCAATGAGGACGACAATGTAGAAGACCACGGGGATGAAGAAGAAGTAGAGGGGGAAGATGAGCTGGTGGTGGAACTTGTGAGTGATGACGCGGAGGAGAATGGCGAGGCCGAGAGGGATGAGCCAGAGAGCGAGGATGTGGCCGCTGGCGAAGAACAGTTTCAATGTGGCGAGGTTGTATGCAAAGTCGTCGTCGCTGAGGCCTATGGAAACCTGAAGGCCGGTAACAAAGAGGAACACACCGACACCACCGATACAGCCGACGAGAATGTGGCGGGGGAAGTATCCGATGAGCGAGCCGAGCTTCAGAGCGCCAAGAGCAAAGAAGACTAGACCGGTAAGGATGGAGCTAAAAACGAAAGCGGCCATGGTCGTGGAGACAATTGCGGCATTGTCGCCCTCGAGCTGTGTGGCTGAAGATCAGCAATTGAGTCACTCGTGTCGCTTACATATGAGAGTCGTGATGAGATGGAAGAAGGGGACGGCCTCGATCATCATTGATCCGTTACCGCCAGGGAAGATGGAGCCGCCGCAGGAGAAGGTGAGCTGCGAGACAATGCATCTGTAGAGGTAAGCAAAGTTCTGCTGGCACACATGTCCCACACTTACGACATGAAGAACATTGAGACACCGATAGATCCAAAGTCCGGGAACGCCTCTGTGGCGGGGAACCTGTTGCGTCAGTTCGCGGTCATGGACATTCTTGTCACGAGGAGGACGTCCCCCGATTGTCTCGATCTCTGGAAGTGTGTGCACGGGAGGACAGTGACGGGTATCACTCCCACAGCACCCGATGCCACTCACAAAATCATACCGTACGACACGCCGTCGAGGACGTTGAGGAGGAGACCAAGCATGACGGCGGGGATGCACTCGAGTGGCTCCTTGACGCACATGCGGAACATGTCCGCAAACGTGATCTTTGCGAGGCGGTTACGGGCGGCGGCCATGTCGATGGCAGTGCGGCCCCGCCAGCCGCGACGCTTGTCGGTAATGCCAGGGCCAAGGAGTGGTGTGCGCTCGGACGCAGGGACGGCCTCTCGCTCAAGGAACTGGCGAAGATCGGAGCCAGAACCTCCATAGTCGTCCTCCTCGGGCACGCCAGCGAGGGAGGACTCGATGTGAATGTGAGAGCGGCCGGCGTGGGCCGAGTACGAGTGCTCCTCAATGCCAGAGGCATGGGGCGTCGTGTCGCCGGATCCTTCGCTGGAAGGACTGGGAGCACCTTTACGGCCGCGGTCCATCAGCATCGAGAGACCCGATGGTCCCGCCTGGGAGTGCGGGGAGAGGGCGACGCGCTGCGAGTGCGGCGATGTCGCCTGGGACGAGTCGGCGTATGTGTACGAGTGTCCACCGGTCATGTTTAGAGGAGAAGGGTTGATAGGACGGTGGTCGAGCACGATGCCCGAGGCACCAGGAGGAGGCACGGCGAGGACCGACCGCGACGTGAACGACATGGAAGCGAGGCGGTTGGTGCTCTCACGAATGGCTCGAGAGGTAGCGCTGGTTCCCAGGACGGAGCTAAAGTCAGAAGAGCAGTGGACATGGAGGGGATGCGGGGACGAGAACCGGGGACTGTGATGACGACTTGTAGTGATGTGGGAGAGCTGTTGCGCCCAGCTTGCAAGACTACTCTGCTTGACGAGAACTATAGCGAGAACGCCAGCGGATAGCTGCAAGCTTGTGTCTCGGACGTGCCGTCAGTGCAATCTCGTTCGCTTGGTGCCGCAAGCGGGGGGATGGAGCACGCCATCCCCCGCGATGCCGCCCCGCGATTCTCCCAGCTGTGTTATCGGGCTGCCGGGAATAAGGACGTCAACGTGCACGCTTTGTGCCAGTGACCTCCATCTTCCATCTTCCGGCCTGAGCGATAAGGAGCAGCCAGTCCGTGCACTGCGGAGCTCGAAGAATTGCGCCCGACACGAGATACCAGCACCTGGGTCTCGGTTCCGCATGATACTACTCACTCATCCTCGTCAAACGCGCTGTCGCTCACGTCGTCCAGCGCCTCGTGGTCGCCGCTGTGGTGGCTGACATGGTCGTGGTCGTGGTCGTGGTGGGTGCCCGCGTTGCTGACGCGGCGGAGCATCTTGCCCATGTAGCCTCCGGGCGGGCCAATGTCTGTGCTTACGCGGCGGTCGCGGCTGCGGCTCGGGCGGCGGGAGGGGGACGTCTCGGTGAAGCCGTGCAGGCCGCCAAACTGCGTAAAGGCCGAGCTGGATGCCGAGCGGCTACCCTGCTGCTGGACGTGCGTCGGGAGCACGGGCTGTCCCTGACCGACGCCGGAGAGCGTGCTAAAGGCCGAGAAGCCCGCCGACGCTGATGGCGTGCCGGCTGTCGGGGGGTGCGGCGCCGAGGGGTCGCGGGCCGGCATGGTGGACGGCTATGGGAGGGGATGGAGGTGGGTGAACAGTGGTTGCAGGGAGGTTGAAGGGTCTCGATTAGATAGGATGCCAGGTGCCAGGTGTTTGTTTGGTGCTAGTGCGAGGGGTGCCGTTGCTGCTCTCGGCCTGCTCGGCTGCGCGCTTGCTTCCAGTTGACGAGTGCTAGCGGCGAGCACGATGATGAGGATTGCCTGTGCGATGGTTGGAGAGGAGAGAAAAAAGAGGAGGTATAAGAGAGCAAGGCGGGGGGGTTTGATGTTTACGGGGATGGAGAATGAGAGGGCAAAGTAGTGTCATGAGATGCGGTCATGATATCATGTGGGCAACCAATGTCCGCCTGGTGCCTGGTCACCACCACTGTAGGGTAGGGTGGTCTCCACTGTAGCTGCTGCTGCCGCTGCTGCCGCTGCTGCTACTGCCTGCTCGATCCGGACACGCTGCTGCATGCAGGTCTGGACGCGATGCATCTCTCTCTCTCTCTCTCTTCAGGATCCCAACAGATACATCGCGGCCCCCGCATCCACCGCTGACGGCAGAGAATCAGCAAGATAACAGCTCCCCGCGTATCCCCCAGCCAATGATCGCGCCCATCAGCGCATCCCTMYSYGCTGTCCAGATAAGACAGCCAGTGACAAGCGGCGAGTGACAGCGACGCATCCGACATGCCGACGTCGGCCTGCTTGAGGGCCTTGTTCGTGTTCGTATTGTCTCTCCACGTCGCCACGTTCCGCGGCGCCGCGATCACCCAGCAAATCAGCGCCGTCTCCGTCCGCCACAGAAGCCGCGCCGCGCCGCTCCCACTTGCCGACAGCGACAGGACTGGCACAATTCAGCAGACTACCCAACAGACAGCTAGTGCCGCAGCCCAGCGTGCCAGCGACCAGCCCCGCCATCGCCACTACCTGCTGCCACAGCCAACCACAGCCCGCCGCCATCCTGCCGGGCAGCACCGATCGGTCGCTGGCGTCGAGTGGCGCGCAGGTGGCGCCCCGCGCACTCGCTGTCCTAGATAACCCGCCGCGGGCGGCAATACTCCCACACTCCGCGATCGCCCGGGCCAGGCCATCCGCGGATCTGCAGGGCGGAGACGTGCATGGTGGGCATCAGCACGCTGGATCCCCGGCCTGCTGAAGCGTACTTGTGCAGGTCGCGATTGTCCTCCCGCAGCTGCAGGCGCACGCCTCCGCTTGTTCAACATCCGCTGCATCACCATCTCTGGATGCATTCCGGGGCGTCTCAGAGACTGACTGGCGCTGCAGCTATCTGGATTCCCTGGTTCCGACTGCGCCACCTCTCCACCGCGGTGCAACAGTCTCACTCCGGACACTCCCTGCTGCCACTTGCTGCGCGAGATATCCGGCCCGGCAGGGAGGGGGGAAGCAGGCGGGGGAGATAACGATATGCGCGGCAGGTTTGCCAGTGACGCCGGTGTGTATCTTCTCCGCACAGATCATTCGCTGCCGACATGCCGCGTTCGTATCTCGTGTTCTGTTCGGTACACGGGCCTCCATGTCAGCACGTACCGCCTGGAAACGTGATGCCGACCTGAGCAGCCAGAAGCCAGTTCCAAATTCCACGGGCCGACTGCCAACTGCTTCATGGCGCCGGCGGCACTCCGTCGGTGACTAGGACGCTCCCAGCCAACCGCATTGTCTGTTGCAAAGTCGCTGCCACTCGCTCTGGATATCACATACATAATAATAAAGGAACAAGTATCGATATCGGGCCTGGACCCAATGGTGCTAGTCTCGTTCAAAACAATAACGAGCGCACTCCACCCCGCACTCTCTCCACTCTACTCAAACTCGAGGAGCACCTTGCCCTTGGAGCGCTTGCTCTCGAGACGCTCGAACGCGGTGATGAACTCGGTGTAAGGATGGCGCGAATCGATGACGACGCTAATCTTGCCGGCGTCGACGAGGTCAGAGAGCTCCTGGAGCTGCTTGCCGTCCGGGCGCATGAAGATGAACTCGAACTCGATGTTCTTCGCAGCCGCTTGGGCGCGCACGCCGCGCGACCTCCACGACAGCACGGACGAAACGAGGAACCTCTTGATGCCAGAGACATAGTCGTTCATCGAGTCCGGAGTGGGGGGGCCGGCGATTGTAACGACCTTGCCGCCCTCTGCTGTGGCGGCAAAGACATCGGCCCACGCCGCGTCGTCGCCGCCGACGAGGTCAAACACCTTGTTGAACGGCTTGTGCTGGCCAGATTCGACGGCCTGCTTGAGGGTCGTCGTCTTGTAGTCGATGACCTCGTCGGCACCGGCGGCAAGGACACCGTCGCGGCCGGCAGAGGAAGCGGTGGTTGTGACGTGGGCGCCGCGGAGCTTGGCGAGCGCAATGGCGATAAGGCCAACGCCTCCCGCGCCGGCAGTAACAAGGAGGCGGTCGGACGGCCCAACGTTGAGCCAGTCGAGGCACTGGCGGGCGGTCAGGCCGGCAAGAGGGAGACCAGCCGCATCCTTGAGGGGAATGGTGGTCGGTGCGCGCGCAACGAGGGAAGCGTCGACGGCGACGTACTCGGCAAACGCGTCGAGGCGCTTCTTGTCGACGCGAGCGATGATCTGGTCGCCGACCTTGAAGCTGCGAACATCGTCGCCGACCTGGGTGACAGTGCCGGAGAACTCGTTACCGGCGACCTGGGGGAACGTGTACGGTATCGCCAACTTGAGGTCTCCGTTGCGCTGGCGCGCGTCGACGGGGTTGAGCGCGCCGGCCGCGACCTTTACGAGGATCTCGTTGGCGCGGGGTGTGGGGACGGGGACGGCAACGAGCTCGGTGACCTCGGGGCCGCCGTAGCGTGTGTACGCGACTGCCTGCATGGTGGATGTGTTGGATGTCATTGTGATGTGTTGCGTGGTGAGGCGGTGGCGGGTTTAAGTGTACTGTGACGAGAGATGTGAAGAAGGTGGAAGATGTCGCGACGGGGCAACCGAGTAATTATGTATCGCGGCTGGTTGGCTGCATGTTACGTCATTGCCCAACATGTGACCTTCGGCCATCAAAGATGTCAGTAGGTTGGCTACTCTGGCCATGCTCGCACGCTCGCGCTGCCACGTCCGGTATGGTAAGCAGCCGCATTCTGCACTTCTGGGGTCTTCCACAGTTGCCACGGACGGGGGCGATCTACCGTCCTGCCCGTCGGCAAGCACTCGATCGCGCTCACTGATCGCCGACATGTGGAGGCAGCCGGCAAAAGTTACGGCGGCCATCACCAGATGACCGCTGATCTTTCCCTGAATGCAAGTAGCAGATTGATCACCACGACCCAGCAGAGTGCGAGAATGCCGAGGGCCGAGGCTTGTTTGATAGCCCACCTTGCATGTCTGGAAGTGTGTCGCACGGTTGGGGATGACTGATTATAGACGGGCACAGTGAGATGGCCGCAGTGATCAGGTGCGTTTCGGCGATTTATCGCAATTTATGACGCCTTTTTCTGTGTGATTCGGTGATTTTCCTTGGTCTGCTATCTTCTCAATCTCCCTCGTTTCTTTCGGTAGCTTACTCCCTGCTCTCCAGCAACGCTGCCAATACACCCTACTGTGTCACTGCGGCCGATGCAAGTGTGTCTTGTCGAACATTGATCATCCGAGCATTGATCCCTCCATTCCCCTCTCCTGGACAAACCCGTCACACGCAGAGTCGCTAGCGATAACCTCCATTCCGTCATCACTCGCCTCTCCCATTCTAAGAGGTGATCGCTCTCATACTTGAGCGCTCGACCCTACCTTCTACCCGGATTCAACGGTGGCCCTGTTACTTCCGTCTCCATGACGAGCAGCGGTACTTACAGTGACAACTTCTAACCACTAAACTAGGCAGGCGGCGATGGCCAGTGGCCTGTGCTCCCCGGCTGGCGCTCTGGGAAGGCGACGCGGAAGAAGGAGCGAGCCAAGAGTAAGTGGGGCAGGTGCAGGCAGTACGGGATGTAGGTATACCTGGGCCGAGAACCCACGACTGTCGACGAGGGAGGCAAACCAATCTCAACTGGGATGGTCACGAGCTTCTTGGCGCCAACCGTGGGAGCAGAGGCGAGCGGTAAGCTTCCCCGGTCGCTGGGCATGGCTGCTGTGTACATAGATCTTGCACCTTGACCGTACAGTCACTGCTCTTGCGTCCTGCGGGTCCATCACGCCGCACCGGCCACGAGCTCCCTCGCACCAGCCCGCCCGCGACGTGCTTCCGCCAAGCCCATCACTGAACCACCATCCTTGCGTACACCACAGACACCCTCTAGCTCCGCAGAGAGACGAAGGCTGCGAGGCGAGAGGGACTCTGACCGAGTTCCGCCTAGAGATCCCCTCCGCCAACTCTCAGTCACCCAGCCCCTCACCACCCAACTCCGATACCTGCGTCGCCGCCGCTACGGAGCCGCTGCGCCAGGGCGACGCACTTGCGTTCCGTTCTTGTTCGTATAATGGTTAGTATGCTCGCTTGTCACTTCAGACCGCGGGAGATCGGGGTTCAATTCCCCGACAGGAAGCGTACGAGGTCGTCTGTGGTCTCTTCTTTTTGGATGGCGGGAGAGAGGACGGGCTGGCGGCCCTCCTTTGCAGTCTGTCAGATGCTCCCGATGGAGTGGAAAGCCCCCAGCGGAAGACGTCAGCAAGGCCGCTCGAGATCTGGGAAGCTGCGTCGAGGTGCTGCCACCGCGGGTCCGCGGGCAGCTCGATAGGAGACGCGGGCACGAGCAGAGCCTACGCTCCGCAAGCTGCAGCGTACTGCTGCTAATGCTCTGCGAAGCGCTCTCCTCCATGGAGCCGCTCAACGTCGGCGGCAGATCTCCTCGTCTTGGAGTCTCTCAGCCTCAGTAGCTTCCGAGGCGGTGGTCGCGTGCAGTACAGTCGGATACGCGACCATGTCCGCACTGCATCTCGCCCAGCGAGCCTCTGCGCGAGCGAAGCCACTCCAGTCCAAGTCGGCATCCATGCAGCCCTGGCTGGACATGGCCCACCGGGAGCGACTGTCGATCCTTGATCCTCCGACGTCAACACAAGTCACCGCAGCAGCCGCAACCGCCAGTGTGCTGACAGTATCTGACAATCCGAACTCGGCGCCACTCGCCGACCCCGACGGGTGTTGATCCGCGGACCACGTCCGAACTTGCGAACATCCGCGCAGCCAGACATGCCGACCTGGCGGTATTGTTTCTGTTGCTGGTGGGTTCCCGACGTGCGGCGGCTGGCCCTCGAGCCGAGCCGAGCCGAGCCGGGAGCGTGCCCGCGTGATGTCGGCGCACGGATCGCAGCAGGATCGAGCTCGTGTCGGAGAGTGAGCACAACCGTCAGAACTGCCGGAATCAGAACCAGCAGAGATACCTGCAGCAGGCCGTCAGAGCCGCCAGGACCACTAATTCGTTGTCAGTGTCGAGTCGTGCCAGATCTGGCGCGGCGGCGGGACGATCAGTGCCGGCGGAATGCAGCAACACCCATAAACCCCACCCGCTCGCTCGCACCGCACCGCACCGCCAGCGCAGACTGCGGACGGCTCACGGCTCGTGCAGCAGAGAAGGAGGATAGCAGCAAGTACAACAAGAGCAAGAGGCACAGGGAGACCGAGAGCGAGAGCAAGGTCGAGAAATCGGGCGGCGAGGTCGAGAACTCGGGCGAGATGAGAGCGCAATGTCGAGACGGACTGCTGCGCCACGGATGGCGCTGGCGCAGTCGCAGCCGGAGCTAGCTCGACACGAGGACAGCGCGAGGACGAGGACGGTGGGCGCCGGGCAACCGGCACCGGGCGGCGGCGACGGGCGGTGAGCGACGGGCGGACGCGACGCGCGACACTAGGTCCCACTGTCCCAGTCCCGCTGTGTTCGCTGGCCCACTGTATCTGCTGCGTGCAACGGCATGCGTACGCGCGTACGCTGCGCTTGCGCTCCAAAGACTCCAGTTCCCCCGCCCCGCCCCACTCTGCCAAGTGAGCCGAGGTCGCGGGTCCCGAGTGGGTGTGCCGGGTACCGAAGGGCGAGACAGCGAGGCGGCGCGCGATCGTCGTCGGTCTGCGTCGGGCAGGGCGCCGACTGGCGAAAACGAAAACGAAAAAAAATACGTAAAGATCCCAAAACGACAGGCAAAAACGGTTAGAAAAAAAGCGGGGATATCGGCCCTCGGCCCCGGGGGGCGCGGCACTGCCGGCGGCAGTGGTGGGGGGGGCAGGGGGTCAGGCAGGAGGGCAAGGAGGGCAAGCAGGGCTGGCAGGGCAGGCAGAGGGCAGGGTCGAGGGGCGGCAGGGGGAGGCGGCTGGCGCGGCTGGGTGTGTTGGAAGTGCCGGCCCGGATAGCCAGCAACAGCAGCCACATGCGTTTCTCATCCGTGCGGCGATTTCCAGCCAGTGCTGGACATGGGTGCGTGCTGGTATCAGCATTAGGTATTAGTGCAGCAGCGAGCTGTCAGCCGGCTGCAACGCATTCCGCAGCCCGAACAACGGCCGCGGGATCAGGCCAGTCAGGCTCCGCAGATGGCCGCATGGAACACGCATGGCACGGCATGGCATGGCATGGCATGGCGCACGGCGCGCAAGGCCGCGGCATGCGCGGGCAGCGAGCGAGCGAGCAGCCCACGACAACGTCCACAAACCACACCCGCAGGCTCCTGCCAAGCAGCAGGGGGCGAGCAGGGCGTGGACGTGGTCGGCGGAGCGCGGAGCGGGCTGTCGGCGGCAGCGAGCGGAGTTACGGATCCGCTCCATTTTCGATTTCTTTTCGATTTCCTTGTTTTGCTGCTTGCTTGGTTGTTTGCTGTCCCAGTCCCAGGATTCCCAGCATCAGGAAATGCGAGGTCCAGGACAGATGCAGGCGGCGGCGGCGGCGCGCGCGGGTGTCATTCGATAATATCGCTGCTGCTCCCCTCCCCCCTCCTCCGACGCGGAAGACCAACGAACGCGGCGCTTCTCGTGTCCTGTGGCTGATCAATGACTGAGCCGCCGCCGCCGTATCTGTGACGCGGGCGGCCGTTCCCCCGTAGGCCTCCCTGCCCGCGCGCGCGCGCGCGCGCGCGCGCGGGCAGCATGCCATGGGCGCGGCGGTGGGGCACGGCTGGCAGGCTGGCAGGCGGGCAGGCGGGCAGGATAAACGTGTCGTGCGCACCGAATGGCGCGCGCGGCGTAGAATTGCGTAGCTCTTTTTCTCTCTCTTGCTCCCTAGCTGCCTGGTCTCGCCTGATCCTGATGCCTGGCGCCGGTCGAATTAGTCCCCGGGATCTGCATCATTGTCGACTGTCTATTGTCTGCAGACGGGCCTGAGCTGGCGGGGCCAGCGCCGATGGACACACGCGGGTGCGGAACACCTCTGCTCCACCCCTCGGCGTGCGCGGCGCGCGGCGCGCGGCGGCAGCCAGCCAGCAGGCAGGCGGGCGTGTGCCTTGCATGCCTTGCGTGCCGTCCAACGTGCCTCTGCACGCCTCGACGCCTCGACGCCTCGACGCCTCCCCATGTGTCATGCACCATTTGTACCCCCATGTACCACCATCGGCAGAACCCGGTACCAGACCCGCCGGCGCCGGCGAGTTTCGCATGTCGCAGCACGCCCAGGTCCGGCTCGCGTACGCTAATGTTCTGATAGCCGGGCTTTTGGTGGGGACGTGTGGCTGCCATTATCTGATTCTCCGAGGTGGTGGGGCGGGTTCACCCGACGGTCGCAATTGAGCTTATCTCTTTTCGTCAGTGCCACGCCTGTTGCTGCTGCCGCTGCTGCTGCTCTGCTTGGTGCGTTGAATGTGAACATTTTGTTGTTTACTGTGTAAAACTGCTCCTATGAAGTATCGTTAATGCGGCGAGAAGCGCGGGGCACTGCGCCATGTAATGGAACTAATAACTACATTGCGTGTTTTGCTGCTGCTGCTAGCGCGAGAGCGACGCTTCTTCCCATGATGTTGCCTGCTTCCGTACTCGTCCGCGCCGACGACTAGTCTTGTCGCGCGCTTAGAGCTTGGAGGAGAACATCTTCTTGATAGCCTCGGTCGAGTACGACTTGGGGCGCTCGAGGGGCATGCCGAGGGCACGGTCCCAGATGAGCTGCGAGGCGACACCAAAGGCACGCGAGACACCAAAGAGGACGGTGTAGAAGTCCTGCTGGTTGAGGCCGTAGTAGGTGAGGAGGACACCCGAGTGGGCGTCGACGTTGGGCCAGGGGTTCTTGGCCTTGCCAGCCTCAAGGAGAATGTTGGGGACAATCTTGTAGATCTGGCCAACCATCTTGAAGAAGGGGTCCTCGGGGAGGTGGCGGAGAGCGAACTCACGCTGGGCGGTGTAGCGGGGGTCGGTCTTGCGGAGGACGGCGTGGCCGTAACCGGGGACGACCTGTCCACCCTTGAGGGTCTTCCAGACGTACTCGGCGACAGCCTCGTCGGTGGGGGCCTCACCGACCTCGGAGCGCATCTTCTGGAGCCAGCGGAGAACCTCCTGGTTGGCGAGACCGTGGAGGGGACCGGCGAGACCGTTAAGGGCAGCGGAGTACGAGAGGAAGGGGTCCGAGAGGGCCGAGCCGACAAGGTGGCCAGTGTGGGCCGAGACGTTGCCACCCTCGTGGTCCGAGTGGATGGTGACGTAGAGACGCATGAGCTCAACAAACTCCTTGTTCTCGCCGTAGCCGAGGAGGGTGGCGAGGTTCTGCGAGTAGTCGGCCTTGGGGTCAATGGCGGGGACCTTGCCGTCACCGTAGACGTTGCGGAAGATGCGGCCGGCAATGGCGGGGAGCTTGGCAATGAGGTCCATAGAGTCCTCGTAGGTGGTCTGCCAGTACTCGCGCTTGTGGACACCCTGCTCGTAAGCCTTGGCAAAGGCCGAGTCGTGGTTGAGGGCGGTGACGGCGAGCGAGAACTGCGACATGGGGTGGAGGGTGTTGGGGCAGCGGTCAATGAGCTCCTTGACAAAGTCGGGGATCTCAGCGCGGGCGGCCCACTCGGCGGAAAGGCCCTTGACCTGCTCCTCGGTGGGGACCTCGCCGGTGACGAGGAGCCAGAAGAGACCCTCGGGGAGGGGCTCCGAGCCACCGGGGGCCTTGGGGAGAGCGGCCTGGGCCTCGGGGATGGTGAGGCCACGGAAGCGGATACCCTCCTCGGCGTCGAGGACGGAACCCTCCCAAATGAGGCCCTGGGAACGTTAGTTGCTGCTCAATTGATGTTTGCTGATGTGACTCACCTTGATGCCACGCATACCACCGTAAGCCTGGTCAACGGTCATCTCGCCGAACGACTTGTTGCCGAACTCGGCGCGGACCTGCTTGACGTTCTCAATCTCCTTGGGGATGAGCTCGGCAAGGCGCTCCTTGAGCGACTGGGCCGAGGCGAAGCTCGAGGCCGAGAAGTTGCGGGCGGCAAGGGGCGCGCGAAGCTGAGAGGGGTGAGCGGGAATTCTTCGGGGCGTCATGGGATAAAAAGTGTGGGGTGTAAAGGGTGTGGGGATGAGTGTCTAAGGAGTGTGTTGGGGTGGGGTGATCAACGAGAGTGGGGCTGGAGTACAGGCTCTGCATGTACTGCAGGTGGAGTGAGGTGGTAGTGGTGCTGGTGGGTGTGGTGGTGCGAGTTGATGGGGAGAGCGAGGAGGTCTGCAGCAGCGGTGGCTGGCAGTTTTGTACCGCCGTTGCTGGCAGCCATTCATGTGGAGATCGTGCAACTCTTTGCATTGCGTAGGCCATGCACGTCGAGAGGACACTTCTCGTCCCAGCAGATGGGTGATGCACGGCCGCTGTTCCGGGTAGACAACCGGAGAGGGGCAGAGGGGTCGCTGAGTAGAAGCTGAGGGCAACGGGGTGGAGCCCGCTTCTAGTCAGGTGCAGCCGTCGTGATGACGCTTTGCTCGCTCTCTCGGCTGGCTGGAACCCGGCCGCCGACAGTCATGCTCCCTCTGTTCCATGCTCCCTCGCATCCAGTGGGACAGGGAGGACGAGGAATGACAAGGGGTACCGAGTGAAAAAAAAGGACTGGAACACGACGATGGGACAGATGGGATAGTGATATCCGGCTATCACAAGCGTGTGGAGAGGAAAGGACCCAAAAAAAAGTCGCTCCGCTGCACCACACAGCCGGGCCGGCAGTCTTGACGACGGCCAGCACGGCGTCGGCGGCAGCGACAAGGGGGGAGGGGAGGTGGTGGTGACGAGGAGAAGAGGGGTAGGTGTGGGGTGTAGGGGGGGGGGGTGGATGGAGGACTGACCTGGTTGCGGAGGGCGTTGCGGGTAGAGGAGAGCATTTTGGGTGGAGAGGGGGAGGATGGGGAGAAAGAGAAGAGACGAGAACAAAGACGATGTTATAGTTATCAGTGGTGCCCGCTAGGCTGGGCTGGGCCGGGCTGGCTGGCTGGCTGGCTGGCTGACCGCCTGGCTGGAGCCAGGTGACATCGCCCGCCGTCATACTCCCGAACCACTCAATCGCTGGGGACACCAGGCGGGGGGCGGGGGACGACGGGGCAGGACGGTCGGTCCTACGGCCTACGGCCTGCGTTGGTTTCCTGTCTCCCTTCTCCCGGCTCACCTGCATACTGCTACTGTTGCCGCGTCCCTGGCTGCTCGCTCTGCCCTGGCCGGTGCATCTCTGGGCCGTCCCTAGAACTGGCTGGCTGGCTGGCGACATGCATGCTGCTACTGTCCGTCACGTTGGTGGGTGGTGGTGACGACTGCTGGCAAGGTCAGTCGGCCGGGCGCGGGCCAAGCTGGCAATACAGTCCATGTGTTGTTCTGTGGATCTTTGCCGCAAACCCCACCCCAGGCCAGGAGCGAGGCACCTCGCATAAGCCCCCCACTAATGGCGGCGAGCATCTCCCATTCGCCCGCGACGAGGCAGCGAGGACGGATGGCGGCGGCTCGGACACTTGGGGCCCGGGTACTCTCCCCCCTCGTCTGTCGACGTTTGCGCGGCCGCGCGGGGCCAGCAAGAACAGAAATCGAAAAAAAAGCCAAACCCACTTCCTGGTGTCGGTTACATCACCGCACTGTTAGGCAGGAGGGGCAAGCAAGGAGGCAGGCATTTTTTTCTTCTTGTTTGGAGAGAGACGGACCGTCAAGCCGAAGTATCGCCGACGGGGAAAAATAGCCCTGCACTTTTTCGAGCCAATCAAGCGAGATAATCCCTCAAACGTCATTGACACCCGGTCATTACCTTCCGACGTTCCGAACCACCAGCCTCTCGGTGTGGGTCGTCCGCTTTTTCCTGTATTCGCTTCGGCCTCATCCTATCCTGCGCCTCCTGCATCTAGTTGCCTTTGTTTTTGCCTTGCTTTTGCCTGTACTCGCCGTCTTGGCCCTCCAGGCAGCAACCACTCGTCGCCCCTGGAGCAGCCCTCCTCCGCATCTCCGCTCTACGATACCCCGCCCGCCAGCCATCTGCGCCTCCGCATCCCCCCCCTTCCTGCTCTCCCCTCCCGTCTCTACTACACTGTACTCTCGTACGTGACATCGTATGTTTTATGGATCGGCTGCAACGGCGACACTGCGGGCAGCTGCCGTGCGGGGAAAATGGTGGGTGTGGGTGTGGGGGTGGATTTGTGTGGGTGGGGTCGTGGGTCGGTGAGTGAGTGGGGTGTGGGTCCGATTGACTGCGATTACTACCAATATTACCAGTCACCATCCATGGCCCCGTGTCTTGGCGTGCCTCTCGCCTTCTACTCTCTCTCTCTCTCTCTCTCTCTCTCTCTGTGGAACACTCTCTACTACTACAGTCTCATCTATGCGAGCTCGTCGGGAAGGGTGGTGATAACGTCGTCAACCTTCAAGATCATGCGCACAACCTGAGTAGCGAGCAGGAGCTGCTGGCGCTTCGAAATGAGAGGGTCGTAGACGAACTGAGCGCGCATGTCTGGAAAATAGTCAGCAATTCCGTCCACTGCACAGACCACCCCGTTTCCAGTCGCACGCGCACGCGCACGCCGGCGACCCCAGCACCCCCGCCCTCAGCCTGCACCCCGGCCAACGCCCCCGGACTGTCTGTCACTCCAGGCGTTTCGAGCTTGTTTGCCATTCCACCGTTCCTCCGGAGGATAGGAACAGGGCGCGGGGTCCTCGTCCCTGTCCCCGTGATACTGCCGCGTATCCCCGGTGTGGGGTACCGCCGACCTCTCTCAAGCAAACGTACCGTTGTCTCCGCGGCCCATGCAGTCAATACCCAAGCGGGGGTTCTTCTCAGTGACCTGACGCGACTTGACATCGGCAAGAGTGTCGATCGGCGAGAGACCAGAGTTCTCCGCAAGCGCAAGGGGGATCGCGTCGAGGGCCTGGGCGAACGCACGCATAGCATACTGCTCGATTGTGGGGATCTGGGCTGCGTCAGTCACTGCTGCGGTCGACGGGGAAACCATTCTTCAAAACGCCAGCGGGGGAAGGTCGGCGCCAAGGGTCCGCCCAGGGCCCGTGGGGCACCTCACCCCCGCTCGCACTGTTTCGTTTTTCGGCACGAGCACGTACCTCATCGGCCTTTTTGGCAACGGCAATGGACGCGCAGATCTCCGCAGCACCGCCGCCGTAAACAACACGGCTATCCCGGACAAGGTTGCGAACGACACAGATGGCGTCGTGCAGGGCACGCTTGGCCTCGTCAATGATCTACAGTCAGCATCACTCTGTTGCCCCACATTCTTACCATCTTGTTGCTGCCACGGACAAAGACAGTGACAGCGCGCGAGTTGGCGCACTCCTCGATAACAAGCATCTTCTCCTTGGTGGTACCAAACGAGAGCTCACGGACGATACCAGCCTTGCCGAGCTTGTCCGCCGAGAGGTCCTCGAAACGGGGAACGATGCGGCCGTTGGTGGCAATGGCGATGAGCTCAATCTCGGGACCACCGACCCAGCGGACGGCAGGAAGCTCGTTCTGCATGAGCAGGTGGTTAGCCTCATCGTCAAAGCCCCACTGGCAGATGACGAGGTTGGCGCCAGTGTCCTTGACCCTGAAAATGTCAGTAACACGCCAACTCGTGTACCTACATCTTGATCATGTCAAGGAACTTCTCCTTCTCGTACGCCTGGAGCTTCTTGTACTCGTCCACGCTCTCAATGTCAAGCTTGTGCTTGGTCTTGGGGCGAGGAGGCTCAAAGGGACAGGTGAGGATGGCAATCTTGGCGTCCTTGACGACGTGGGGCATCTGGGGGTGCGAAAAGTCCTTGTCGATAACAACACCGTGGACAATGTCAGTGTCCTCGAGGGCACCACCGACCTTGCCGTCGACCTTGATGAGCTCAAAGTCGACGTCGCGGCGCTCGAGGTCGGCAACAGCGAGAACAGCGTCAACGGCAATGTGGGCAAACTTGTCGTGGGCGATCGAGACAATCTTCGAGCCGAGCGAGGTCTTGGCAGTCTTGACAAGGTTCGAGGTGTCGGCCTTGGAGAACGAGATGCTGTCGGCGACACGGTCGAGCTCGGCAACGGCAATCTCGCAAGCCTTCTCGTAACCGTCGGCAATGCGGATGGGGTGGATGCCGCGGTCGAGGAGCGAGAGGGCCGACGAGAGGAGGGCGCCGGCGAGGACTGCGGTCAGTGTGTGCCAGGATGTGTGGGTGGTTGCGGTGGCATTGGGACGGCCCGCATGAGCCCGGATGGACGTCTCTTGGCATGTCATTCCGGGCCTTGCAGCGTTCTGGATCACGAGAGCATGTCCTTCCGGTCCTGCCTGCGTACTGGACGCGTCTCGGGTGGAGCAGGGAGCAGTCTTCGACCCTCTATGCACCACACAACTTGAACGTGGCTGAACCATGACGTGCGTGCTGCTTGCAACCATCCTGAAGATTCAACTCACCAACAACACCGGTGGTGCCGTCACCAATCTCGTCGTCCTGCGACTTGGAGACCTGCACGTCAGCTATTGACCAACAGTGTGCGGCGCATTGCTCTCAGCCGGCTCAGAGGGGGCGAGACCGAGCCGGTAGAAGGCCATGCCGAGTGCTTGCAGGCCGAGAGAGCAGAATGAGAAAGTAGGTAGCCCAAGGGGGATTCTCAGCCCACAAGGAAGCCAAGACTAGCGGCGAGACACGCGCTGGATCGCGCCGCCGCTCGCCACGGATTCCCTTCTCGTCGTACCAGATGTCCAGCGCTGCCGTGAAACCGAGCAGCGAGAGACATCCTCAGCGAGCCGGCGCGGCGTGATTCGTGTCCCTTGCTCTCTCGTTCTCCTGCGCAAAGGCGCCTGGACTTACCTCAACAAGGAGCTTGGCGATCTGGTGGTCGACCTCCATCTGCGAGAGGATGGTGGCGCCGTCGTTGGTGACGGTGATGTCTCCATCGGGCGAGATGAGGATCTTGTCGAGGCCGCGGGGTCCGAGCGATGACTTGATGATGTTGGTAACTGGGGTCAGTGCACTGGCAACGGGGGGCGCGCCACGGCTGCGGTTGTGCGCGGTGGAGGGGATGGGCCGCAAGGGGCGAGGAAGGTGTGCCGACGGGGTGCTCGGTGCTATGGCAAGCGGCCCTTGTTGATAGCACCGTTGCTGCAAGCCCCGCGGATGGCTGGCGACGATGGCACAACGTAGAAGCCCGCCGAACGAAATGTTGCCGCACGGCGCGTGCGTCGCCACCTGGTGCACCTCCACAACCTTCCTCGCGCCGCCGCCTGCGCGCTGCGGCCGCAGCTCCATACACCTCGCGCACGACAACCACACGGCAGAAACGTACCCGAACGAGCGGCGAGGATGTGGCTCTGGGCGTCAGCGGGGTTAGCTGGCGAGATACGTACGCGGATAGCCTCGAGACCGTGGGTGCGGACCTTCTTGCCCTGCTCGCGGACGATGATGAACGGGCGTCCGTTCTGGATGTTAGCTCTAGCAATGTAGACGGCCAAGCTAGGGAGCGCAATACGAGCTGGCACGGGAGCTGGAGGCGGAGCTCAGGCTAGAGGCGCGCGCCGGCGTTGCTGACACACGCCAGAGCGCGTCCACGTTTCCAGCTCCGTTCCGCGCGCCGAGCTCGCATGCCGCGCGCGCAGGCAGCTGCGTGCGGGCTGAGCGCACAACGCACCTCGTCCTGGGCGTAGACGGCCTGTCCGGGGTTGATCTGGTCGAGCGACATTCTGGGTGTAGCTCGGGGGTTTTGGTAGAGAGATTAGAGGGGGAAGGTGGATCGAAGCTGTTGGAAACACGATCTTTCGTGTCGACGATGACTGCGAAGCCTGATCTTTGCGGTGGAACGTACGCGTCCGCGTGGCGAATAGGCAGGCGACAGGCGGGGGTGCAGTGGGCGGGCCTATATTTGGAGAGCCATTAGGCACGCAGACATGACGCAGATATTTCGATTGTTGACGATTTCCTGCTCCGTGCCATCATTGTCGTGCTGCTCGCTACCTCTGCATACATACCCAGCACAGCGCACACCCCTCGACCCCTTGCTGCTACCACCGAACCGTTAGCGACCACGATGGAGCACGAGATGCGCATCACAACGGCAGGCAGCGTCGCCGCGTACGCCGCCTTTGCCCTCACCTTCCTCTCCGTGCGTCTCCTGCCATCCATCTCTCGCCCGGCCACGCAATGTTGGACCCAACAGCTAACGGCCAGGAAAACCCCGACCGGCCACTCGTTCTGCACACGCGCCCCACAGACCCTGCTGCGTCGTCGTCCAAGCACACCCTCTGCCCGTCGACACTGGCCGCGCCGCGTCTCGTCGCCGTGGTCGAGAAGGTCAAGCGCGAGCACGCTGCCGAGCTCTGGCAGTACACTGCATCAGGGCTTCTGGAGCCTGTCACCGAGGAGCGGCCGAGCCTGGAGCGTGTCCTGGGCGGCAAGACCAAGTGAGTAGACCGTGGACGGCGCGAGGGAAGGAATATGGGTGTCGGACGCGGAGACGGCGGACTGAGCGATCAGCAGCGGCGTTGTTGGGGGGACAGATACGGTAGAATGCCGAACATCTGTCCTTGCACTGTTGGCCGCTGTGGTGTCATCGTAAGCCAGCTGACCTTTCGTTTGTCAGCTGGCGAGGCGCCCTGCCAAGAGGCAAGGAGGGAGGCACACCAGCGGTTGGCAGTCCAGCACGTCAACCCAGCGTGCAGCTCTTCAGCTCCAGATCGTCCCCTCCATCCCCCGAGCGCCTCGAACCAGGCAATCTGTTCCTCGTCTCGTGTCGTCCGCTCGAGTCCACAGCAGACCGAGAGCTGACAACAGGCCGAAACTCACCCACCGCCCATACCTCCAAATCACGCTCAGCACGCGCCCGCTCGGCCTCGAGAAGAAGCGCAACGTGACATGCCAGCGGGGCCGCCCCGCGGCCACTACGCTGCCGGCCCCCAGCAAGACGGCTGAGGCGGGATCCGCAGCGGAGGGAGCGAAGGCAGGCGCACAGACAGCGGCGGCGGAGACAGCACCGCGACCGGAGGCACTCGCGGCACCGGCGCCGGCGCCGCAGGACCGCCGGAAGCGCAAGTCGGAGGCGGCGGACGGGGCGTCCAAGCGCGCGCGCACGTGAGGGCGTGTCGGTACTGGGGCAGGCTGGTTGTTGTACGATACTCGCAGATGGCACTTGCATTCACAGTCGTCCGTGGCGGGCCAGATTCTGGTGCACAGGCTGACTGGTCCTGCCCGCTGACTGACCCACTTGTACTGACGCTGTCCTTTGGCTGGCGGGCCCAGAGATCGTGCTGGCCGCGTCCAGCGTACTGGCACATGGCTCACGCCAGCTCGTCGACAAACTGCGGAAACGGGAGCGCTAGCAGACGGCTGCGAACGCGGCGGACAGCAGGCAGCAGGCAGCAGGCAGCAGGCAGCAGGCAGCGCCCGGCCGTGGCGTACGAAGCACACCCGCGCACGTATCCCACACACACACACACACACACATGCTCCCGTACGCCACTCGCCACATGCAGACTGACGTACACCACGAGAACAAGACAAGCATACTCGGCCGCCGCAGATCCGCCCGCGGAATGCTCCGAGACCAAACGGACGACCCGGTGCGCGGCCCGGCGCCGTAGCGGGCGTCAGCCACCCGGGCGGCGCGATGCGGATACCGATTCCAGCAGCCCGCGGCGTGCGTGGTGAGTGGACGGCTGCAAGTGTCGTGGGATCTGGGATCTTATCTCCGAGGCCCGGGGCATCTCCGGTCGGGACCACGGTGGGTGAGATCTGTGGATGCCGAGATAGGGTCTCTTGCGGCTGTACTGCCACTGGACAGACTGCTGTGCTGCCTACTGTGGGGAGTACGCCGCCGGATCCACCCGGTCCCCGTCGCCCTCGCCCCATGGCAACTCGACCTGCTGAGCGTTGCTGCCGCGTCCTTTCTGCTCCGCGCATTCCTGCTCCAATGGCCTTCTTAACCTTTGCATCTTATTATAGTACAACAAGCGACCTGCAGTCCACAGGATGTGCGGATGCGGGCGGGCGATGGGTGGTGTGGTGTGTTCGGTGTGAGAGTGGGTGTCGGCTGTGGATGACGTATGGTGTTGTTGACTGAGGTGTCGAGTGAGAGTGCGAGAGAGAAAACTATAACGCCAGTAGGGTGACACTACCGAAAGCTAGCTATCCGGAGCGTTGTAGGAAGACGAGTAGCCGGTAAGCGAGCGGCGAGCTGCCGACGGCAGGATCAACGGGTGGACGGGAGGCGACAGCTGGCCAGCCAACCTGCCACATGTGTGGATCTTGAGAAAATGCAATGATGTGAGGGTCGTCCGGGAAAGTGTCCTTTGTTGGATGGGAGTCGAGAGGAAACAAGAATCAAGAGTGTCAAGAATCCAAGAGGGGGGGGGGATATCGGCAGAGCAGCGTTTGCAGTGTCGCGGGTGTCGCAACATGTCGTAGCGGCGGCTTACAACATGAAGGGGAGGGCGGCGAGGCCGGCCACGGCGGCGCCGGCGATCGGCAGAGACATGCGCGCGGGGCCGCCGGCGTGGATGAGACGGACCTCTTCGTCGCTGAGGAGACCCATCTGGTCCTTGGAACAAATGTCGAGCTCCTTGGCGTCGCTGACAAGCATAAAGACGTAGGGGAGACCGCCGTAGCCCTGCTTTTCGTACGAAACGAGGAGCGATCCGCCGGCGCCGGTGGCAAACTCTGTGCAGCTGAGCAGGTCGACGACGGCCTCGTTACGCGGCCAGCCGGTCGAGGGGAGGCCGAACGAGGCGTTCTGCTCGGGGGAGCCGCGGTTGGTGAGCACCATGATGATGGGGCCCTTGCGAATCGCGACGTCGTGGTCCGTGTACTTGAGGATCTCGGAACGCGAATCCATGTACGAGACGCCGTTGAAGCTGGTCTGCTTGTCGATCATGGCCTTGCGGATCTTGTTGAGACGGGTGGTGGTCTGGACCCAGGTGGTGTTTGCGAAGCCTCCACCCTCGACCTCCCAGAGGGCGTTACGGTTATGCGGGTCTGCGTTGCCGAAAGAGATCTCCTGCTCCTGGCCGTAGTAGTTGACGGGGATGCCGTCAAAGAGGAACTGGGGGACCATGGCGTTGAGGACGAGACGGGGGTCGGCGGTAATGTTCCTGAAGCGGGGGACGTCGTGCGACTCGAGGAAGTTGCCGAGGTACTGGGGGTTGGGGAACTGCGAGAGGGTCTGCTGGGCCATGTTGATGAACTTTGTCATGTTCTGGGTAGGGTTCTCCTGCGAGAAGGCGTCGCGGATACCAAAGTAGAGGGGGAAGCCAAGGAGCGAGTCCATCCAGCCCTCGGTCTGGAACTGGGAGGCGTAGCCAATGTCGTCGCCGTAGACCTCACCAATGCAGAAGACGCCGGCGGCCTTGCAGAAGGGGTTCCAGAATCCACCAGGAACGTGCTTGGCGGCGTCGATACGGAGACCGTCGACCTTGTACTTTGTGACAAATTCGGCAATGTAGTTCTGGAGGGTAGCCTGGACGTTGGCGTTCTCCGTGTTGACGTCCATGAGAGAAAGCTTGTCGTCGTCGAGCCAGCAGAGTTCAATAGTCTCGGGGACGGAGTAGTTGACGGGGCAGCGGGGGTGGTACTCGTCGGGCGAGGTGAACATGACGCCGTCGGCGATGAGAGCCTCGGTGCTCAGATAGTCGTCCTTGTTGTTGACAACCAGCGAGTTGACGGCAATATCAACCATGAGATACATGTCACGCTTGTGGAGCTCGTCCGAGAGTGCCAAGAGGTCGTCCTCGTCACCAAAGCGGGGGTTGAGCTTTGTGTGGTCCTGGGGCCAATATCCGTGGTATGCATAGTGGTATGCGGTCTCGTCGTCAATGTTTTTGCTCGTGGGCGAGATCCAGATGGCGTCAAAGCCCATGCTCTTGATGTAGTCGAGCTTGTCAATAGTGGAACGCCAGGTGCCTCCACACCATCTGCGCCGTCAGTAGGGGGGCGTAAACAACACTCCAAAAAAAAACTCACGTCTGGAGGGCGCCGTCGCACACGGCTGGAAGCGGCGAGGTTCGTGCCGGAGCCGTGTCCGAAGGGGGCGCGAAACGGTCGGTCACAACCCTGTGGCCATGTCAGTGCTGTGTGATGGGTGCGTGATGGTGGGCGGCCGCAAGGGGGGGGGGGGGGGGGGGGGGGGGGGGGGGGGGGCGCCGCTGGGCGGCCCCTGGGCGCACATGGCTGAGCCTCGAGGCGGAAGACACAGAAGAGCTAGAAGAGGTTGCAGCTGATTGCGCAAGGACGGGGACTGTGCACACCTTCACATTCTCAACAGCGGCGCTTGCAGGAGCAATACTACAAGGGTACAGTACTCGAGTAGTGTGAATTCTAGTCAGGTGAGCAAGCGTCGCGGCCTTGTCTGTGCGCTGTGCAATCCTGCACGCCCCACCCCACTTGGAGGGATGCATCGATGCAACACGGTACTCCTGTCATTAGGACTTCGAGGTCCCAACATCTGACCAGTTCAGACCTCAAAGCAACCTCCACTTTAAAGATACTCTCCGTAAAAGGGACATCATGCATCTCGTGAACAAGTGAAAGACGCAACAGCCGAGCATCGCTCCGAGAGAATCATGGGTCCATGGTGGCGTTGGGCAGTGGCGCACAAAGGGCCGAATGTCCTTCGACGCCTCCACCCACCGGACACCGCCCAGGGCCTGCCGTTCCGCAACTTGTTGCTTGTGACTGCCCGGTGGCGAGTCCGCAACATCGTCTCTATCCAAATGATCGGGCCCCGTATGACCTCCTAAGTGACATGCACAGCACACCAGACCTGATTGTCGGCAGCTTGTTAGAGGTCTGTCTCGCCCATGGTAAAGTACACCTGCTCCATGTACGCGTCATGTTTAGATTCTAATGAGTGATGCTGCATGTCTATGACTGGCTCGCCAGTTCCGTTTTCTACCCCAATTTGTGGCACCGCGCCATTGCTGTCTGTCCTTAGCTGTAAAGACTAGACGCCCAAGGTGGACACCACACTAGTTCTCGGGAACACCGGCGGCCTTGTTACCGCCAGCAGCCTCCCACTTGCGGAGCGCGTCGCGGACCTTATCAGCAACCTCGTGCTCAGTAGTGGCCTTGCCGAATGCGTCGACAAACTGGCCCAGAGGGTCCATCAGGTAGAAGAAGATGCTACAATGTCAGCAGTTGTCCTCATGGTAACCTGCCGCTACGCAAGCGACGGATCTCGATACCCACCTGTGGTCGACAAGGTAGTCATCGGTGGCCTTGGCATCGGGAGGGGTGGAGAAGTATACACGGTACGACTTGCAGGCCTTCTTGATAGAGTCATAGTCTCCAGTGAGGCCGACAAGGCGAGGGTGGAACTCCTCGACGTACTGGGCGACCTGGGGAACACCGTCGCGTGCCGGGTCGACCGACACGAACACGGGAGTAATGATGGGACCCGACTCCTTGTCAATCATCTCCACCACGGCAGCCATCTTGTCAAGCTCCTCAGGGCAAATGTCCGGGCAGTTGGTGAAGCCAAAGTAGATCAGGCTCCACTTGCCAAGGAGGTCCTTGTCGGTGAACTCCTTCCCGTGCTGGTCAAGAAGGGTAAACGGACCGCCGATAGACGGGCGGCCGACCGACTTGTTCTCCAGCTCCTGGCCTGGTAGTGTCAGTATCCATTGACGTCAATTGTGAGCTTCTCCATAGAGCCAACAGCTACCATGATTGTCCGGCCGATGGCAGGCAGTACGTCATTCGAACTGCCAAGCCACGTAGGGGTGGACAGAGTGGGAATTGACATGTCCTATTCTGTACTCACGGCGACGCTCCTGCACCTTAGCCTTCTCGGAGGTAAAGTACCAGTAGAGTCCAACACCAGTAACAACAAAGAGGCCGGCGGCTTTCCAGGTGAAGGGCTGGAGGGGTCAGCACAAGGCAGAGGCAGAGGCAGAGACAGACGACAAGCGTGGATAGCTCGAATAGCTCGCCGGTCGCCTATAGAAGGTCCATAATGTTGGAGTCTGATATAGAAGCATGTTACTCACGCCAACAGCGGAACGGTCCTTGGCCTGGCTGCTGGCCTCACTGCTCTCGTTGACGGAGTAGGCGCGCGAGAAACGGGGAGCGAATGCGGGAAGGCGAGAGGAGCTGGCGCGCGAGGAGGAGGCGGCGACGGCGCTGCGGGCAGAGCGGAGGAGAGTATTGCGGAACATGGTGGGATGATGATGAGGTGTGAGGGAGGGGGATGGTGAGAAGAGCGGGATAAGAGGAGACCAAATGATTGATTTGTTGTGGTCTTGTCTTTGGGTCAGTCAGCAGTAGGAGCAAGAGGAGAGTAGATTTCGGAGTCAGCGGGCAGAGAGACATTCCGAAGATGACAGAGTAATTTTGGCTCCGTCGCTCCGCGTGGCGACGACGCACCCCCCAAGACTTGGGAGCTGGAGACCCTGATCGATCAAGAGATGGCTCTCACGCCGCTCACGACACTACTGTGCAGCACAGCACGGAATGCTACAGAGAGAGAGAGTACGCCGTAGCCATAGAGCCGCAGAGAGACTCGACGACGATGCGGACAGAAGAACCCCGCTGAGATTTGAACTTGTATGTATCGTTTAGAAAGAATAAGGAGCCAGTCAATTGCCCGTCGTCCCCTCCCCCCCGTGAATTAATTCATTCCGGTGATCTGATTGTCGGTCGGCGCCGAAAATCGAAATCTGTCCGCTCCTACCACGACGCCACCTCCATCCGCATCATCATCATCTCCATCATCATCATCATCATCATCATCATCATACTCACCCCCATCGTCCCCGTCAGCGCATCAACCGCCATCCCCCCATCTCGTCTCGCATCTTCCGTTTTGATCTCGGCGCCACCCGCTTGTCGCAACCCACCCCCCTTACTACCCAACATCCTCTCTTCCCACATCCCCTGCACAACACCGAAGGACGGCGCGGACATCTGGCGCCCGGCTCAGCCCCGACGGCCATGCTTGATGTCGTCCTCCCCATCGTCCTGCTGGCGTTGCTGTTTACCTTTCTATCCAACGCGCCGTCATGGGTCGTCAAACAACCTCTGCGCCGAGGCGTCCTGTCTACATACCGCCTGGCACCTCGTCGGCACTGGGTCGTGGAGCGAGATGGCATCACAATATCCGCGAGCACCACGGCGTTGAACCCCCTTCCCAAGAGACTAGTCACGGCTCTGGAAAGGTTTGGATATGCGGCTAGAGATAAGGCAAAGCGATTCTATGACGCTGGTGTCATATTCGGAGCGTTTGGATCAGCTGTTGCGCTCTCTGGCGCTGTCTGGGCTTGGGCCAGAGCATGGCTCGCAGTGTGGCATGAAGCGGAGGCTCACGCCCGCACCCAGTCAACCACGGTATCCCATGTTCTAAAGCGAGCACTCTCCGAGCCGCCGCAGGTGACTGTGCCTCGTGTGCATGCGAGCAGCGGTGGCATCCAGCCTCTGGTATGTACTCCTCCGCACCAGGTGATAAGATTGAGTTTGGCTGTGCTCAGTAATCCTGATCATCCAGATACCAGGTATTACGACCCCCCTCTCCCATTTGCCAACCCTCGTGCTCGCGTTTCTCCTTTCTCAACTTCTTCACGAGCTGGGACACGCACTTGCTGGCGCACTAGAAGACATCTCGCCTTCCAAACTCGCATTCAGCATTCACCTCGTTCTTCCCTCGGCATCCGTCGTGTTTCCCTCCAATGTCGAGTACCTCCCATTCAGAGCACGCTCGCGTATCGCCACTTCTGGTCCCTGGCATAACCTTCTCCTCTGGCTGGCCCTCTTCGCTGTCATGCCATTCGGCCGGGGCATCTTCTACACCAGCCGCGCGAGCGAGGGCAGGATTGTGACAGAAGTTTTAAAGGTCGACCCCCCATGGCCTGACGAGTCTAGCTAACTTCCCAGGGTCCGCTCTCGGAACACCTCCAACCTGGTGATCTTATTACCCACGTTGACGACGTATTCCTCGGCGGCCATGACGACGCATGGACGAAATACCTCACCGGCGGCATCACGAAAGATACCACTAGCGGCTGGTGCATTTCCAAGTGGGAGTTTGCGGACGCTCGACTGGCCCCCTGCGAGAACACCCACCTCATCGCATTTCAACACATTGGGGCGGAAGGGAACGCTGCTCTACCACGCTGCCTCGAGCCCCACTCCATTATCGCACAACCGATCAGCGAGTGCAACTGTGCGGTGTCACAGGTGTGCATACGTCCATCTGCTGCAGACGAAATCCTACGCATTCGGTATCGCAATGCAGACAAGCGGGATACACTTCTGTGGTCTGGAGATCGATCGCTGGTCCTGGATAATGTGCGGCTGAGCACTCGTTCCCCGCGATTTTGGAGTTCGGGCACGCGATGGGTTGAGTTGTTTATGTCGTGAGTATTGCCTAGCAGCTCTGTAGCCGCATCGTTAATGCTTTAGCTACCTCAAGATGGCGACTATTTCGCTCTACCTGGTCAATCTCCTCCCCCTTCCTCACACCGACGGAATTCAACTGTTTTCTGCTCTTGCATCCGCCCGGCGTCTACGCATCACAAACGGCGGCACGGGGAATGGCAACGGGGGCGGAGTCCGTCTTTTGTCTGGTTCAAGAAGTCAACACCCAACAATCAATCCCTACCGGTACGACGGGTACGACTCTGATGATTCGGACGGCGGCAATGGCTTGGAGCCATCTTGGGCGGCAGGTCATGGTCGCCGAGAGGAGATTTGGCAGCGCCGAATTCGACGAGCCGTGGAAGGTGGAACCGCGGCAGTGGTCGTCGGGTGGGCTCTTGGCTGGATAATGCTAGCTCTACTCAGGTCAAGTTGACCGACTACAACACTGTATGCCTCCGTGGCGAGGATGTGATGTTATCACGGTACACGCAGCCTCAATCATGTCATCGTCGATGAGGTGGTCCTATACTTTTTGACACCAGCTTCGCCTGATACTGAGCGCTGGAGATTGCGCACAGTCTGCGTCTCTAGCAATTGGAAGGAACTCCTAGCGGACTGGATGGAAGGCAGGCTGAGTGAGGACTGATGATGCCCATATTGTGGAGCTTCTGATCGACTGGATTGTGAGTGGGTAATAGCATTTTGACATGACCTGGGGACAGACACCGCGACGTGTAATTTGGGCTTGAACTAGATACATATGTGCCGTTTTATGGAAGGGCTACCTACCACACGTTCTGTTGACTGATCAATGTCCGTCAGTAGTCAGAGGAAGAGGAGTCGATCGTTGTCATTGAGCTGCTCGTTAGAACTCGTGGAGTTAGAACCATTATGAGGGTTGGATCAGCCAGTCCAGGCAAAACTGAACCTTTAGTGAGACCTGCGGTTAACAAACATCTCCTCTTCAGCGTAGTAGTTGATGATGGAGTGGTGGGAGGGAAGTTGGCCAGGAACGGAGTAGTCGCTGTTGTGACGCCTGTGGGTGTAGGAATAGGATTGGTCGCTGTACGCTGATGATGAGTCTTGAGCGTAAGCTTCAAGATCGTCCGCACCAGGGGCGACGGCGGACATGGGGAAGGTGTTGAGAATATGAGGAGAGATGAGAGAAGAGGATGGCAGAGCGGGGTGCCCCATGTCAGCCTCGTCCTGGGAATGCGAGGGGATTTGAATCGCCAAAGAACGAGTCGCACCCACAGGCGACAGTGGAAGGTCCACAGCACCCGGGAGGTGGCCTGTAGTTCCCAGTTCCCGCTGGTCCTGGAACGGGTCTATTGCTGGTGTACTTTCGCGCGGTGTCTTGCCTTTGAAGACGGAGAGAGGGCGGAATACTGAAGACCGGACTGTTACCCTCTCAGGTGCCGGGAGTATTATGGCATCCAGCATCCGTTGAAGAGGAGATCCGACTTGCTCTCCCACTTCTTGCGTCTGGCACGGGGTTGCGCGAGCATTGATCGAGTTGAAGGTTTCGCGACGAACAAGATATTCGCTACCAAGCGGCCTGAAGGAGGCACGGTCAGAGTAGTTGAAGAAATTTCCCTTCTCCAGTGCTCCCTCATTAGCGGGATAGGGGACGGTGAGGGGATCATCAAAGGGGTTGCTTATAGAAGCCTTCTTGATGATCTCATCCCCTTGTTTCCTTCGCCGCACGCAGAACCATATCGTCGCGACCAGGGTAAGAATTACAACAACTGTGCCCGACGCAATGCCAATGATTGCTGCGCTCGAGAGACCCTGCGCGCTTCTGTTGGAGAGATCAGGGGTGTTGTTCGGGGGTGTTGTCGTCTCGGAATCTCCGCGATCGACGGACGGAGGGGTGCCAAGTCTTGTCATAGACGATGTTGTCAACAGCGGAGTGAGCCTCGTCACAGGGTTACCGGTCGGCAGCGTGGTGAAGATAGTCTGCGTTGACGCCGAGAGCTGAGCTGCTGGGGTGTGAGCCGTTGGCACAGCGCCAGCACGGCGACGAAACTTCGCCTCAGCCATTCGATCCAGGTCCACACTCGAGGCAGGATGGGCAGATGTTCCAAGAAGTAGACAGACATTAGCTTCCACAGAAGTCATGCCTGCAACTCACAATACGTATGCAAGGAGGACAACCTGGCGTCGAGAGAAGTAGGGAGCCATGGTCAATAGTCAACAGTGCCTTGCAGTCCCGTGGTCGTGATAGTTGCGTTGAGCCGTGCGTATCAAGCGAAATGGGACAAAGAGAGGGGAGCGGGAACGGGGAGGTTCGCAGTAGGAGGTTCGCAGTTCGCTTGGTCTTGGCAAACCTCTATATATGCTGGAGAAGCCGCTCTCTCTGAGTGCCATCCTTGCAATGCTAGGCTTAATCAGTGTGGTGGCCAAGCCGCCATGTAGCTGCGTCGTGGCCCTACCTAAGGTCGTACCGGAGTGATCATCAGTGCGATGGGAAGGATAGGTAGTGATTTCGGAGGGAAGCTGAGCAGTGCAGTAATGCACTGGTGTTCCTGACCAAGCGTTGGCGAACTCGACTTTCCGCTGCCACCTCCTCGACCACCTCACAGCCTCCGATTCAGCATGCCTCAAGCGGATATGCTGTTCAGGCACAACCCCTAAGTCGTTGACCCAGTAACGTGCTTGATACAGACGACGTTGTTTCGCACATTTAGGCATGGGTGACGCTCCGCCGATCTCACCAGAGGAAAGCTGTGCTGCGGGTCTGCATTCATGTCGTGTTCATAATAAGCGCCGCCAATACCTGTCCAGCCGTCAACCGCCGTCCACCGTCACCCGCGAGGTTGACCTACCTACCACGACGTTCAAGAATAGTTGTGAACTCTCATATGCAACCATTCAACTATTAGGCGCAACAATGACCTCTGTACAAGTACGCCACTAAAACGGTATTCCACGCCGGCTATCTGAACTATCCCGACTGACCGACAGGCGAGGAGTTGGCTCAACTGCCGGCAGACCAGGGCCAATGCATCGGTTGGGGTCGGCAGTTCGGCCCTGGCGGCGGGCGTGGCTGTCATGCGAGAATCCGGAAGGCATAGACTCCGAGCGTTCGTGTTTGGGGCTTCTCAGACTGTCGATACTAGAAACAGACCCAAAGGTAACATGCTGATAGTCCGGTGAAGGCAACTCTGCCACCGGTGGAAGCGTTGAGGCGATTCCGTACATCGAGCCCAGTGCTCGCACAGTCGAGTTCTCCGTCGGCATAACCGGGGACTTGTCGCAAAAGTCCATATCCAAAGCCTTAGCCTCCGGAGATACTCCAAAAGAGGACGCGTCGATCTGCTGGACCCTCTGCCTTCGGTGGCGCTGGAAGTACCACCTCATCATCACTGCCAGGGCGATGAGGACGACTGCCGTACACGCAATGGCGATACCAGCAATAGCGCCCGACGAAAGCTGTAAATCATGACCGGAAGCATGCAGCGCGGAATCCGGTGGTGCCCCAGCCGCGGTAGTTGTTGAGTTGTGAATCGTGGAAGGTTGTTTGTCTGGTACTTGTGGCCCCGGTCTACTGGTACCAGTCGGCCCAGCAGACAATAACGCTGTCGATATGCTTTCTGATGGGGAGGTGTTGCTACTCGGATTCACTGCTGAAAGACTCATACCCGAGGAACTCAATTGAGTGCCAGTCACTGAGGATTGGGCGGCCACGAAGAGGGGCGCACTTGTTACGAGCTGGGAACTGGAATCACTGGATTGTGATGAAGTTGACGTGTCGCTGTATTCGGAGATAGATTGACCGACATTTTCCTTTGCCGTTGAGCTAGGGAAAGGAGCCGTGGTGGGAGGTTCCGAAGAGGAGGAGAGAGTTGCCGACGGAATTGTTGAAGAAGATATTGTTGAAGAAGAGACAACGTTCGTAGTCGAGTCCTCTGTAGACGTCGATTGGAAGTCATTGTTTGTCGGCGTGGCCTCGGTATTCGTTCCAAGTGACGAGGGCTTCGACGCTTGGGGCTCCCGTCGAACTGCGGGAACCCTATGGATGCGTTCGTTGGGGGCCACTCTCACGTCAAGACCTTGAGCCAACGCGTCTCTCTGCTGTGTTCTGAAAGTCAGCTTCCTGTGCAATGAGCTATCAGACTCGCCCGGCTTTCTGTACGCACCCGAATCGTGAACCCTCCATTGATGACATTCAGTACCGGAAAGGCCCAATGTTGCACAATCAATGCCAAGCAGCGCCGTTAGGGAGTCGGTACGATGTCAGAGAGAGTAAGGTGGAGAGAAGAACGGAGAAAGGATCCCACGAGAGAGTCCTTAACGCATTCAACACAGTGATAGCAGGTCCTAACCGTTATTCATCCTTGTGGTTAAGCACATTGGACAGGAGTCATCCGCATTCGTCAGATCTGGTAGCAAAGAGATTAGCTACATCTTCTGCAAACTGGGAAGTCAGTGACATTGTCGGGCAGCCGGCGAACGGGATCTAGTAGAGGTGGCAACGGTGCCTGGTCTATGTAAACAAGATCGCCAAACTGGACAGGTGCCTAGGCCGACCGACATCACACCTCTCCCCCTCATGTCAACGGACTGCTTCCTACGTCAGTCTGCAACCGAAGGTGGGTCAATACCCTTGCAGTCTTGACATACACCAAAGGGCGGGTCGCACCGTGCCGAAAGCGTCCTGAAAATTAGAACCCAACACTGTCCGACGCAGGCATGATTTCTCAAGCCATCGTATCGTCCTGGGCTCACAACAGCCGCGATGGCCATTGCCCACCCACTCCGCAGCGGTGTCGTCGTGCCGGGACGACCGCAGGATCTTACTCCAGAAGCTGTGTCCGCACGGCCGTTTACCACTAACCTACCAACATACTCGACCATGGCACAGAACGACGGAAGAGTTCTGGTCTACTTGTCCCGACACAGTACATCTGCCAACCACTGTTGCCGCACATGGTCCAGAAGACTCGGAGCTCTGTGCATACCCTGGGTACAGAGAAGGTGCGCCAGGAACGTGAGATGGACATCTGTAATTTGACGGGATGGCTAAAGTGACGTGATGAAGAGTCTACAACCTCTAAGAAGTCGAAGGACTGCTGGGACAATAGGCCATACCTGGTTGTTGTGAACCGCTAGCGCGTTCAGTTTGAGAGCGATGCGGGAGACTCTGTTTCCACTGACAGACTCTGACAGGCCATAAACCCATTGTTCGTTGTACCTCAAACTCCGCAGAGGGTTATCTGAATAATACATATGTCCCGCATCACCTCTGTCTTCCCAGTGCACTGCGGGGACAGACAGGATGAATGTGCGGGGTGGCGAGATCAACAGGGAGCTGCAGGTTCAATGCAGGAGATATCGGCTCTGGCCTTGTTCCGGTGTGTCCGAGCCTCACGACCTCGAGAAAGGAGACGCGACAGGCATCGATCAAGGTCCTTTTCACACAGTCTGATTCAGCTTTGAAAGCGCTGAGCGCGGGCAGCGAAGCGCCCCCGGCAATCTCCAACCGACCATCTCATGTTGCATCTCACGTTGAGGTTCACGACTCTGGAATATGATTGAGCAACAGCGACGTTGCGGGGAATCGTCTGTTCTCACTGTATGTTCAAACCGAAATGGGTCGTCGGCAGGGTGGTAAAGGACTTGGGCTAGCCTTGGTAAGGCAGATTGTCAAGAAAAGTGGTGGCCGTCTTGGCCATTCCAAATTGGGCGATAACAGCACTTTCTAGTATGAGGTCACTGTAAGCATCGCCACGTCCCTGACACTGCCAGGTTCGCTATACCTTTCAGATTGCAACAGTGGAGAGCGGTGGAGAAGCTGGCTCATACGACACCGCCTATGTCCCAGCCACCGCAACAGCGGGAGCGTAGGAATGCAGGATCTGGATCTGTCGGCAAAGGCTTCGTCACCGAAACTGACCGGAACTGACGACAGGCACAGAATCGCCACCCCACCAGAACACTTGTGGGACGTTTGATCATCAAGTCGTCAACGACCCTCATGACACAACCGATTGGAGTCGAGGCACCCACCGCCTACTTTCCATTGGGACGGCGTGTTGACACCCCGGGAATGTCCCTACCCGAGAATCATGCGTTGCAAACGGTAGGTCAAGGAACAGACTCTCCCACGCAGGACTCAATAGTCATCTCCCAATGAACAACAACAGGGTGTTTCATCCCCTGGCCTTGCCACATTCGCCAGTGGCGGTGGACATGGCCTGACGGGTCTCGCGATTGCTACCCCGCCGCTCGTTCGCCGTGGCCGCTGCGATCTGAGTGTTTATCCTGTCAGGCCCACCGCTTTGATTTCTGTGGCGAGCTCGAGATCAGGTAGCAGTGATGCTCCGCTGGCCCCGTCCAGTTCCGCAACCAGTGGACAGCCACTTCAGGTTCCGCCCAAGTACACAATGGGTTTGCACCATGCCCCTGGCACCAAGTCGTCACATACCCCAGTAAGACTGTGACTTCAACCAACACCGCCTCAACGATACGGCCCGCATCGTACTCCGACCCCGCGGTCCTTCACCCGTCAGCTTGCCAGATAAACGATGGCCCCCTAACGCATGATACGCATGTTAAAATGACTCGACCACTGTGTTGTGGGCGCCGCCGAGAACAGAGTGGCTGCATTGGACATCCTAAGCTCCAGCTTCAATAGTGCTGAAGGCGTTTCCACGGTTGGTATCGTCGTCTTGGAGAAGTAAGCCCTTCGTTAATGTCCACCTTCATGGTCAGATATCTAACACTTTGCTCCAGTCGACTGCCTTTGATGTCGGGTGTTGACGTAGCACACGTATGGGGTGTACGGTGTTTATTTGTCGGACGGACTTTGTCAGATGCACGAGCAACGCATTCCGCTAGGATCAGGACGATTATCTGAGTGCCGGAGTGGACGAACTCATCACCAAGCCCACTCAGCAAGGCGCGAGTCGTGGCCATGCTGGCAGAAGCTAGCCGCCGGGTTGCCGGGGCAACCCAGCCGCGGCCGATAGGGAAACTGCCGGAGCGGAATGTGGCATGAGGAAGGAGGTGGGGAAGCGGGTTTAGGGGGTGTCGTTGGGGAGTTTGTTCGTATCCATAGAATCTGTCATACATGTGATCCGTTCAGCCAGCCCAGTAGACCTTGTAAGGTGTCGTGCATCAAGGACCAAGCGTATTGACCAACTAATTTCCGTCACGGCAATTTAGATCGCGGATTTAAGAGCTGGCCTGCGCGCCTGGTCGCCGCTGACCAACACGCACGCATGATTGCCCATGACGACCTTGTCGCCGATACCACGTTCTTGGACGAATGTCGCGATCTCAGCACTTTCGGCACCCGGCTGGAACCAGACAGACCGCGGCTCTCTCTCCGGTGCACGGGGGACTGGGAACATCCGGTGCATCATTTCCAGGCCCATCGCAGGGCCAACGATCATGCTGATGGATGTGTTCGGGAGGTCGGGCAGGTCCATCTGGAGGGGAGGTCAGCGAGTTGGGTTGGGTGATGAAGACTGCCTGAGAGCACCGCAGACGTTTCTTGACATACCACATCATTGACAGGGAGGACTCCCTCAATGGGCTTCGTGTTGTCGACCCGATCGCTGGGAGGGCGGACAGGGGTGACGTCGAGGCTGCGCTCCTGGTACCACCTCAGCAGACGGTTGTCCCATCGCCAGTGTTCATCGAGTACACGTCCGACGACCGCAAAGTGCGTCGCGCCCATAAAGCGCTGGGAGCCTGGAGGAAGAGCCATGGTGGTTTTGGTTTGAACGGATGGATGAATGGAACATGATAAGTTGGGTGGGTGGGCAGAGTCATTTGTCCTCCGACGACCGGTTATCGTGGGCGCGAACTATGACCCCCCCAAGCCTCACCGCCGCAACGACATTGCCGATCGGAATGACGACATGTCAGGTGCCAACCCTCGTCTTCAACGCTCTGATGCTTAACAGTCACGTACATATTCCATACATACAGCATCCTACAGAGCGGCATGAAGAAGAACGGTGGGGAAACGCTAGAATGTGATGTGGAAATGAGTGGGCTCCTCAGTCTCCGCATCACCAGATGTGTAAATTTGGACGAGGGGCCGTGTTCCCTTGGCTCCTGGCAGTCGCTCGAAGTAACCTAGCGCTCGTAGAACTCGTAACTCTCGTGGTGACGGTACGCATCCAGTGGGCCGTCCTGTTGCCAATCGTCGTGGTCACTGGCTGAACCGAAAGTGCGATTTTCGAGGCTGTATCGGGCAGGGGAGGGAACGGGGCGAGAGACGGGCGTCACAAATGGGGACGACTGATAATCAGAGGGAGAGAACAGGATAAATCCCTTGACAGACTCTCTTGTGGGAACCTCAAGGCGAGAGGGCATGACGTTCCGAATGTCTTTGTTCCTAGAGGTGGAGGGCGGTGCGAGATGGTGTTGCACTGCGCGGGGGTGAGGGATGGGGTCCTCGCTATCCCTTCGAGTCACATTATCATGGCCGCGCTCCACCCCTCCTATCGAGTAGGGCAGAATATGGTGAGGGACTGGAGGAGCACTACGGATGTGGTCAGCCTCCAGTCTCGGTATCATCTGTGTGGTGGCCGAGGTCGTATCAAGCTGTGTTATCACAGGCACGGTCGCCGAAGCCTCGCGGCCCCTGTCATATGGCGTTATGCAGGCAGCCGAAGCGAAAGGAGATACCGTATACATGGACGGCCGGATGCTGCCTGCGTATTCCGAAGGGAGCTCAGGGGAAGAGTCACGGCTTTCTGAGCTGGCGAGGGCCTTCTGCTGTAGCTTCCGACGGTAGGCACGGTAGAGGAGAATCCCGAGCACGATAAGAAACAGCACCGCCAAGAGGGCCCCGACTACGATGCCTGCAATCTGCCCCGTGTGCATGGTTCTGGTAGCGAACTCTTGGGCGCTGCTCGCATTACCTGCTGCGGAAGTTCCGAAGAGGTTTGCGGTGGTCGAGTGGGATTCGGTGGAACGTTGAGGCGTAGAGGTTTTGGAAGTAGAAGTAGAAGAAGCCGCAGGATCCTTAGTAGTTAGCACGGCCTTCACGGAGGATTGCAAGAAAGCAATAGCCTTACAATCGCCTGGACCATCTCCACGTGCAAGAACGGTCCAGGGATTTGAAAAGGCAACGTTCTCAGCAGCATCTTTCAGTCGAAAAGTGGTGTTCCCGGGAGGAAGAACAACCTGCCATGTCAGAAGAGTTTGGACGGTCGAGTGAAGGAGGTCTTGCCAGACATCGCCCTTGCCGTCCAGTGGGTGAGCGACTGTGAGCGAGTATGGCGGGAGCCCACCACCCCACGTAACTTCAGTCAGTTCACACTGTTTGGTGGTGTCAGCTGTTGATACATGAAGGGCCGTTGTGGACAACCCGACTGAACGAAGTGTCGGAGGTAAGAGAACCATGAGGGGCGCAACTGTGTTGGACGACGTTAGGGGGTGTTGTGGGTAGCGAGTACGGTCAGCGACGGGTAGTACGAGGTGCTGCTCGCCAATGAGCTTCGTGCCGTGAGCGATATTCAGACCAGCTGAGGGAAAAGAGTGTGGGCGGTAGAAAAAGGGGGAGAGGTTGCGAAAAGGGCAACGACCAGAAAGTTCGAACGCATGCGGGTTTTATTGTAATCCTGATTCTGTGAAGGTCTGTGTGCGACCTGCACCGATGTGACTGCGTGATATCATTCCCCTTGTCCCCACCACCAGAGTCGCTAGCGCCGTCAGCCCTCGCCTTGTGGAGTGTTCCGTTCTCGGAAAGCAACCCGGGGCGAGTGGAAACCGAAGGGGGGCTGATGTGACATGTGCGCAGCTGTGCAGTTGCAACAAGACCGCGTGTCGTGGGCAACGGTGATACGCGGTGATGAGATTGCACGAGTATAGAGGCAGTATAGTGGTGGGCCAGATCCGTTGCCCGAGTGAATGGGAGGCACACCTCACAATCTCACAATCTTGCGAGCTCACGATTTTCACAAACGTCTGTTATGGTTGGTGGGCGGGCTGTTTAGAACGGAGCTACGGAGGCTTGGGATGGCATGTGCAGGGTGTGGATGCAGTGTCGACTAGATCTCCCCGACAGTAGTGCTCTGCACTCTGCCGGGCCGTACTTCCGGCATGGGCTGGCCAATACGCGCCAGGGCGATCCGCGCTGATATACAGGTCTGATCTTGTGCATCTCTTACCTGTGCGTCATGTGCATCGCGTCACTGCAACCTCGTCTCTCTCACCCCCTCACCATTCCTCTTGTCACTCATACTTCACCACAATGCATAGCGAGCGATTTCGCCTCGGAGTGACCGCTCTACCTGCTCGAGATCAAATCACGTGACCCCATGACAGCCTGCGCGAGTTTCTTGATCGACTCGCGCTCAGATTCCGTTGATTTGCTCTCCATTTCGGTTGGCGAGATAAGAGCTCCACCAAAAGACGACAGCTGTTTTTCCTTTTCCTCTTCTTCCTCTTCACTACCTTCGTCGTCCCTTCCACCAGCAATGTCTCCCCGCACTCCGGCACAGGCCCGGGTGCTTCCCGAGCTTGCGCGCCGCGCGTTCTCCTCCACCGCTTCCGCCGCGACCGCCCCCAAGGCTACCCCCAACAAGGACCACTTTGTCCTTTCGTACCCCGCCGATGCTTTCCCCAAGGGCTACGCCGTCGCGGCCGCCCACGCCGGTGTGAAGAAGAAGGCTGGAGTTCTTGACCTTGGTATTCTTGCGTCTACTTCGGAGCGCCCAACCGCTGCCGCCGCTTGCCTTACCCGCAACGTCTTCAAGGCCGCCCCCGTCACTGTCTCCACTGAGCTCCTCGCTCGTGGACAGGGCCGCGTCCGCGGATTCGTTGTCAACTCGGGCTGTGCCAACGCCGTTACCGGCAAGAAGGGACTGGAGAACGCCTGGGCTATGTCGAACACATTGACTGCCCTCCTCCCTGCCGACGCCTCCCCTTCCGAGGGTGCTGGCTCGCTCGTCATGTCGACCGGTGTCATCGGCCAGCACCTCCCTATCGACAAGATTACCGGTGCCATTCCCTCCATGGTTGCCAAGCTTGAGTCGACTCCCGGCTCGTGGCTTGACCTCGCCCGCTCGTTCATGACCACCGACACCTTCCCCAAGCTCCGCACCCGCACCTTCACTCTCGGCGGCCGTGAGGTCCGCCTCGCCGGTATTGACAAGGGCGCTGGAATGATCGCCCCCAACATGGGCCCTCCCCAGCCTCCTCACGCTACTCTTCTCGGTGTTCTCGCTACCGACGCCGCCATCGCTCCTGCCGCCCTCCAGTCTGCTCTCACCTACGCTGTCGACCGCTCGTTCAACGCCATCTCCGTTGACGGTGACATGTCTACCAACGACACTATTCTCTGCCTTGCCAACGGTGCTGCTACCCCCGACCTTCCTGAGATCACCGAGGACCAGCCCGAGTACATTGTCTTCCGTGATGAGCTTGCCTCGTTTGCCGCTGAGCTTGCCCAGCTCGTCGTCCGTGACGGCGAGGGTGCCACCAAGTTTGTTACCGTCAAGGTCCGCAACGCCCAGAGCTACGAGGTTGCCAACGCCGTTGCCCGCAGCATCTCCAACTCGTCGCTGGTAAAGTGCGCCATGTACGGCGAGGACGCCAACTGGGGCCGTATCCTCTGCGCTGTGTAAGTTTGAGCCATCAACTTGTGGAAGGAAACCTGTTCTGACCCAGCGTAGCGGCTACACCAACGTTCCCGAGGGTACCATCGACCCCACCAAGGTCACCGTCTCGTTCCTTCCCAACGAGAATACCGGCGGCGAGCCCCTCAAGCTCCTTGTGAACGGCGAGCCCGAGTCGCCTATTGACGAGGCTCGCGCCTCGGTTCTCCTTGCCGAGGAGGACCTCAACGTCGACGTCGACCTTGGACAGGGCTCGGCTGAGGCCACCTTCTGGTGCTGTGACTTTAGCCACGAGTATGTCACCATCAACGGTAGCGTGAGTATTGCACAGGCACAGATCGGGAGCTGGAGCTGGAGCTGACATCGCAGTACCGCACATAATTAAAACGACGGGAGAAGAACTCAAAAGAGACATAAGTTGCCATGCATTGGTGCATTAGGATAGGTGCATGGAAGAAACGAAGCACGAGGCAGGAAGAGGGGACGTCCAAGGAAGAGTCTCTCCCTCATATACAGCGATGTTCGGGTGACGACCAGTCGAGCAAAGAATCAGCTCGTCGTCCGTTGCGACAACTCCGCGTCGCAGAGGCGCCTCCGCACTCGAATATCATCTGGCAACGTGGCGGAGTGGTTAACGCGATTGACTCGAAATCAATTTCCTTCGGGAGCGCATGTTCGAATCATGCCGTTGTCGAGAGCGCTTCAGAGCAGAAGCTGCAGCTCCTTTTTCTCAGTGCCTAATACTGTTATGCCAAAGGAAGTCCAGAAGTGACAGACTGGGAGAGAACGAGAGGGGGGAGATGATATATTTGACAGCGATGAATCTACTCGGAGATTGCCTTTTGAGTCGCCTGTTTCCGTATCATCTTCCCCAGAAGCGCTGCGGGACCCACCCTACCAATGGCAAGATGAGTCCAAGTCACCACTCAGCCATCAGTTGGCTCGCAGATCATACAGCTTGGACACGGTGTGAGCCACGATTCTGCTCTAAAGCCGACCGATCATAACCCATTTCTTCCCCCCGCAGCCTCCTGGTAAGAGAGGCCGGTTCCCTACTATCCTATGCCCAAAAAGGAATCCAGGCTTGAAGACTCTCTCCACTGGAAAGGCCACGACGGGGATCGAACCCGCGATCTCCTGATTACTCATCGTAGTCAGACGCCGTACCATTTGGCCACGCGACCGCCCTTTTCATGGTGGCCGGCAGCGTCGAAGCGTTGGAGCGACGTTCGCGAGTTCGCGCTCGATACGACCTTCTGTGCCTCTGGAATTGGCAAGCAAGCACTGAGAAGCTTAGTCTACGTTGACAACGGTCGTGAACAGCGGTTAGCAGGATTGGGTACAACAATATGTCATGTAGTCCGGGGTCAGATTGTCAGAGGGCATCACCTTCAGTCATGTGATACAGTTACATGATTATGCTTATGCAACAGGGGCATGGTCTCTATCCGAGAAACGTGAGGGGAGGCGGTCAAAGTGATTGTGGGAGTGGCGCGCGCTTAGAAGTCCTGCCAGAGTTAGCGATGCCTCTGGCCTGGCCTGAGTAGGTCCTGGAAGTACGCCCATACGGGATGCACGACCCCGAGGAAGCATCTTCCCATAGTTGCACGGCTGCCGTCCTTGTTGAGTTCTCAACTTCTACTCACAGTGACACGACCGCCAAACTGCCAGTCGGCGTTGCCGGCGATGAAGGGGTCGCGCTTGGGGCCGCCGATCTCGCCGGTCTTGGGGTTGACCTCGCCCTCAAACTCGGGTGCGGCACCCTTGCGGAGGTCGCGGTGCTCAAGCTCAGATGCGGAGAGCTCCTCGGCAGATGCCACGGAGGGCGCGACCTCGGCCTCCTTGACGAGGCGCTCGAACTCGGCCTGGTCGGCTGCGGGGAGGGGAGGGGGGCCGGGGCGCGAGAAGCTGGGGTCGCTGCGGATGACGGCAGTGGTGGAAAGCTGGCGGGTGGCCGAGGGGAAGATGGTGCGACGGAGGACGGCGGTGAGCATGTTGGAGCTGTCGGTATGGGTTGGAGCAGTGTCTCGAAGTGAACAAGTGCTTTGAGGGAGATGTCGGATGGATCGGATGTTGGAGAGTCGGACATGAGCGGGCCGGGCGGTGATAGTGATAAACTAAATGACGTGGAGTATTTGTTATTGGTTCTTTGGCTGGGCTGGGCGGTGGAGGCTGAGGTTGTGATCTGGCTGATGAGCAAGCATTCCGGGGCCATCTGACAACATCGTCTCTGCGACCTCCAACAGCATAGAACCGCAGTGTCGAGAGCAACAACAACGTCAAGATCATTCTCTCCTCACCATCCCTCTTCATTACACACCGGACATATATCCTAACCATGGTTCTCGCCACCAACGCTTTCAAGGTCAGCCCTACCCCCGATCTGCCTCCCGACTGAAACCTTCCAACGCTGACAGACTAGACCGAGTTTGCGGTCGACATGACTTGCCAGAACGTGAATCAAGAATCCCTGGGTGCCTGCTGACAGTAGTGCGTCGGTGCTGTCAAGGATGCTCTCAAGGACATTGATGGTGAGTTCTAAGCGGCCAGAGCAGGGCCACATGGCTCACCGCAGGCCACCCATGATTTGTAGCTGACACACACCAGGCATTGAGAGGTTTGACATTGAGCTTGAGAACAAGCGTGTTACCATCACTGGCAAGAGTATGTTCCGCACCAGTAACCTTTCTGACATTAGCCCCGCCGTCTCAGCTCCTCGCCGCGCTCAAGTCGACTCAGCGCCAGGTCCTCGTGCGTGGTGCTTCTGCCGCTGACTCGTCCGTGCCCTCGCAGGCAGCCGTGTCCATCCTCGAGTCGCCCGTCCCGGTTCCGACAGTCGCTGGCGTGGATGGTGCTCTTCCCAAGCGTGAGCTGTACGGAATGAACGAGGCCGAGCACAGCCAGCAGGTATACGGTATTGCCCGCTTTGTTCAGATCGCCCCCAAGTCCATCCTCCTCGACCTCACTGTCCGCCTGCCGCCCGGAAACCGCACCCCGTTCAGCGTTTACGTCGCGTCGACCGGAAACCTCGTCAACCCCCCCGCCACCACAGGCAAGCCGTGGGTCAGCCTTGGTGACGTCACGCCTGACAAGGATGGCTACGCGGACCTGTTCAAGGAGGTCGACGGCGAGCTCTGGGCTTGGATCGGCCGCGGCCTCGTCGTGAACGCTGTCGATGATGAGAAGAAGCAGCAGGGCACCCCCGGCTCCATCTTTGCCGGTGTCGTTGCCCGCTCGGCCGGAGCGTGGGGTAACGACAAGACCGTCTGTGCCTGTTCCGGAAAGACAATGTGGGAGGAGGGCCGCGACATGGAGCGCAAGGGTCTCCTCTAATGGCCGAGCTCGCGCCGAGATGTTTACAAGAGAGACGTGCATGAGGTGTTGTTACGTTATCACATATAGCATGAGGATGGAATAATGAGCAGTCACAACAGGGAGCAAGCATTCTGAAGCCCCAAGTTCGCTGTCGTCTACGAGTAGTACTGTACCTCCAGGCCAACGCTGCGAATCGCCTTGCCGCTGTTCCCGCTGAGGATGTCCGAGATCAAGCCAACAGAGACGAGGCACTTGCGGATACGCGACTCGTACAGCAATGCCAGTGACCAGTTACCCGAGATGCGCGCTTTGAGCACGCCGTCACGCTCTCCGTCGTCCTCATCGGGCCGGAGGTGTGCGCGAGCAAGCGATCGAATAGTGTCCTGCTTGAACGGCTCGACTCGGTCACCGTGCACTTCAGGATCACTCTCCAGCTCCGGCTCCGGATCGCGCAACACTCCGCCGAGCCTCTTACGCTTCTCAGCAATCAAACGGTCTGCTGGTGTCATCTCCACCACTGGGCCACGGCGACCCAACCTCCGTCCAATCCACCACTCGCCGCCGAGTGCAAAATCGCTCTCGTACGAGTACACGTTGACGCCGAACCGAGTCGCGAGAGAGACGGTCGGCGACACCTGCGCCGCATATGCTGTTGAGAGGAAACCGATGAGGGGGTTGTAGAGGACCGTAATAGTTGTCGGCGGGCTGGGCGGCGGCGCATTGGGGCCCGTCACAGGCGGCAGTGTGGTGAATCTTACACCAGTGGAAACTGCAAGTCAGCTCTTCTCCTAGTCTCACAAACTCACGGCCAAGACTCTTCTGCTTTACGGAAAAGAACACTTCTCCTCCAGCCGAGAAGCGTCCACGGAGTCCGCCATCCATCATCTCCTCCTCGTCAACGCGCCGCTCGCTCTCCTCCCAACTGGGCTCCGGCTGCCATGCAAAGTTGTATAGTCCACGCAGGCCAAACATGCCGTCTGTGGCCGAGTAGGTGTACTCGCCCGAATAGCGTCCGGTATCGTGCTGCAGCGAGATGAGGAGGTTTCCGGGAGGCTGCATCGGTGCGCGAGATGCCGGGGCGTCTCCTGGTTGCTGTCGCGGAGCCGCAAGTTGCGCGCCAGGCTGGTTGACAAATGCAATCTGGGCTTGCAACGTCGGGGCGAGACGAGTCGCGGCGAGTCCAGACAGGTGCATCGTCGGGAGGTGGAGGCGCGAGTAGAAGAGGTAGTCGCTGCCCTCCACTCTTTTACCTCCGAGCAGCACTTCTGGCTTGCCGAGGGGTCGTGTCGGTGGTGAGTACACCCTAAAGCGTTCAACGACATCGCGGAACGGCATCGAGCGCGAGGGTCCGATCTAGGTATGTCAGCTTGGGCTCTTGGCTTGTTAGCTCGTCGCGACGAAGGCGTGCTCGGGTCCCCCATGTTCCGTCTATATCCCGTTTCCAAGCTTCCTCCACGCAGTCCTCTCGTGGTGTTCAACCTCTCGTGGTGTTCCACTTACCCCTTCCAACGGCTCGCTGGCCGTAAAGTAGGACATGCTACCATTCAACTGGGGCAGTGCGTCCAGCGCGTATGATGTGAAGAAGATTGGAGTCGGAGCATTGGCAAGCTGAAGAATGAGCGAGTCGGGAATGGGAAAGTCTCTGAATCGTCAGCTATGAAGTGGAGGGGTGAGTGAGCAGATGGAGTGAGTGACTGTGAAGGATGGATCAGACAGCTAGGCGCGCGATACCTCCGCAACGACGGCAATCAAAGCGACGGCGGTTGTGGGAAGAGCATGCAAGCGCATCGACTCTCCGACCTTGAGGCTGTGATAGGAAAGCAGAAAAAGAGAGGCGACATACAATAAAGCTTGGAGTCAGCTCAGCCTCAACGAGCCAGAATTGCACTGGTGGTACTCACCTGCGGAGCCGCGAGTAATGTTTGAGTAGAGGTTGTCCTCGTTCCATCCAATGGCCTCGTAGTACCGCCGCAGGAGGAGGGTGGAGAATGGTAGCATGGCGGGCTGCTGGTTGTTGGTGGAGAGAGGATAAACAAACACGTCGTGGACGGGTGGTTTGTTGTTGACAAGTTTGTGAGCTCGCGGGCCAGCGGGTGGTGTGTGAGCGAGTCAATGACACCGGCCAACTGCGTGGACGGAACCAGACACCACCAACCCACCCAGCGCCAGCCCCCTCGGCCTCTATACAAACATGGTGTTTGTCACCATCCTCCAGTGCATGCACACCATCTCTCCTCGCCAGCGCATGACCTCATGGCGACTGCTAAGAGAAAAATACCATGCATGCGTTATCCGGATCTCCACCAATTCCGTTTCCGAGGCCGGGCCTAGCCCCAGCCCTAGAGTAACACCGGACAGTCGGACCGGCCTTCCGCGGCAAAAGAAGGTAATTCTGGCACCAGAGAGCGGAGAGCGGGTGACTACAACTGCCGCTCGCTCCCCATCAACTCTTTCTCACTACGTCGCTCTTTGCTTTCATCGTCCATCCATCTCTCCTCACGCATCTCGCTCCTGCTCCTCCAGATTCACAATGGCAGACTACGCCACCGCTAAGCCTCTTCTCATCATTGTCATGGTGGGTACCGTCCCCGCGGACTGAACTGACCTCTCCCTCAGGGCCCCGCATCCTGGTACGTTCAAACAAGGGCAGCCTTGGCCAGCACCCATACCATCGCAGCGATGATGATGGCACGCGACCATGAGCTTCATGTCAGCCTCTGCCTCCTACTAACAGACAGCGGCAAGTCGACGATCGGAGCTACCCTCGGAAGCGACCTCTCGATTCCCTTCATTGACGGCGACGCTCTTCACCCTGCCGCCAATGTCGCAAAGATGAGCGCCGGTACCCCCTTGACAGATGAGGACCGTCTGCCGTGGCTGCAGATTATCCGCGCCACTGGCGAGAAGGACTGTAAGGAGCAGTGGGACAAGGGCACTGTCAACGCGCTCGGTCGGCCGGCGGTCATTATCGCATGCAGCGCCCTGAAGAAGTGGTACCGGGATATCCTGCGAGGTGACGCGGAGGTTGCCAACACACAGCCTGTAAGTGGTGCCGAGCAGGTCCAGCATAGTCCAGGACATGCGGATGCCGACGACCGGTCGGCCTGCGACGTTGCTTACACACACGATATCAGCCCAAGATGCGAACCATCTTCGTCTACTGCAACGGAACGCCCGAGCTGCTGGCGGAGCGTATCGCTGGCCGTAAGGGACATTTTATGAAGCCTTCCATGCTGGCATCGCAGCTTGCGACACTGGAGGACCCAACAAACGAGTACGGTGTCGTGTCGGTGGACATTTCCAAGTCGAGGGACGAGGTCGCGCAGTGCGCCGAGGAAGGCACCCGCCGCGTTGTTGCCGAGATGGACAAGCGTGGAGACTAGGTTGTATATCTGTACTTTGTAATGCATCAGCGGGACACCACAGTGATCGTGTAGGCACGTTGCAGATGTGAGCCGACGGCGGCGAGAGAGGGGGGGGAGGAGTGCATGGTGGCTGGCGGATGATCAGGGTCGGACGAGCGGCATCCAGCGGCACGCGCTATCACCGGCGCTGCCCGGAATCATCCTGGCCGAAGTCGCATCATGACCGGCCACCAGTCAACTTTCGGTCATTTCACTTGTCCCTCCATCACACTCAAGCTCCTCTCCGCTCTCACACCATGCCGCGGCCACGCTCTGTCGCCGTTGTTGGCGCCGGCCTGGCAGGTCTCACCGCCGCCCACCGTCTCGCGGAAGCGGGCGTGCGCGTCACACTTCTTGACGCAGCACCGCGCACCGGCGGTTGGGTCAACACTCAGAAACACAAGGTCGCGTTCCACGAGCACGGCGAGCGCGTTGAAGGCGAGGTCATTCTCGAGGCTGGCCCGCGGAGTATCCGTCCAAAGGGTCCCAGTGCCCCGGCGATGCTGCAGCTGGTAGGTGATCCTCATGTTATCCCCGTTCTCCTTCTCACAAGAGCGCAGATCTCCGATATCGGCCTCACACCCGACATTACACCCATCCCTACATCCCACCCCGCGGCGAAGAACCGGTACTTGTTAAACCCGCGGACAAAAGCACTTGAGCGCGTGGGTGTGTCGTTGACGAACACACCTGAGCCGGTACGCGCTCTTATTGGCGGTGCGGTACTCGAGCCATTCCGACGCCGAGGCGATGGTGCGGACGAGAGCGTCGCGTCATTCTTCTCGCGTAGATTCGGGCCTGCCGCAGCTGGCGTGGCGTCAGCGTTCGTCCACGGCATCTATGCTGCGGACCCGGATGCTCTCAGTGTCCGCAGCGCTTTCGGAATCCTTCCGGCCGCTGAGGAGAAGTTTGGAAGCGTGGTTCTGGGCATGCTCATGGGACCGAGGAGCAGGGCGGAGAGGGCCGCAGAGCAGCAGGGCTGGAACGGTGTCGGACCATTGGGCAAAGCACGCGAGGGATGGAGCATGTATGCTCTCCGCGGTGGCATGCAGAGCCTCACCGACCGCCTCGAGGCGAGGTTACATGCCGCCGGCGCCGACGTCCGACTCGGCACCGCCGTGAAGGATATTGACACGGAGGGCGATAGCATTGTTGTAAGTGGAGAACGCCCCCAACCGCCGACTGTGAGGCTAACGCTAGAAGCTCCGCCTGCCCTCGTCGAGCCTTACTGTCGACCATGTAATTGCTGCCCTGCCCCCGCGCCATCTACAGTCGCTGCTCGGCACGCCGCTCCCACATCTCCTGGCCAACAAGTCCACGACCGTCGGCGTGGTTAATGTCGTCTACCCTCTCCCTCCTTCGGCCATTCACCCCGAGGGCTTTGGTTACCTTATCCCGCATACAGCGGGCGACATCAACCCGGAGGGCGCGCTCGGCGTGGTGTTTGACTCGACCGCGCTGCCTGGCATGGACGGCCAGCTCGAGGGCAAGGTCACCAAGTTGACCGTCATGATGGGAGGCCCGCACTGGGGTTCCTACAACTCATCGTCACCTCCTGCTGAGTCTTCCCTGCCCGCTCTGGCGCTCGCGCACCTCAACCGTGTGTTCCCCCACCTTGCCACCGTCGAGCCCCTTCTGGTCGTCCCGCATCTCAACCACGACTGCATCCCCACGTACGCCCCAGGCCATGCCGACCGTCTGGCAGAGGTCCACTCTGCCCTCTTGGGCTCCGGAATATCTGTCGTCGGCGCGGGGTATGCTGGCGTCAGCGTCAACGACTGCGTGCATGTCGCCGACAAGGTCGCTCGCGCGCTCGTGAACGGGGACAGCCAGGTCACTGGCCTCGAAACTATCGTGAAGCCGTTGAAGTAGCCACCTCCATCATCATCCTCATCATATACTCTGCCTTTTCGTACTTGGGCTTGTGCCAGTCATCACCATCACACTCCTCTCCATTGTACATGCATGCATGCATCATCCTCCCCAGCTTCCTACTTACATTGATGCGCCTAGGTCGCAGGTCTCTCTCTCTGGGACCCAGCTGGTCGCCTGCCAATGGGGGCTGAGCGGAATCAAAACCACGTGGGTTCGCGTGCTTTCGGAGCAGACGGCTCGGCGGGGATGGCCTCGAGCACTGAGCACTCTGAGCCATGAACAGGGCCTATGTAGACGACGTCGGATTGTTGTTATCACACCACCACCACTCACTCCCCCCCAAAAGACTAGACCGACAATGGGCGCCTCGCAGTCTTCACAGAAGGAGCACGTCGTCTCTCCCCCCCAGGAGGGCACTTCCGTGGAGGTGAGCATCAACCGAGCAATCACCCCAGAGCCAGAGCGCCCGAGCGACACAAGCGCCGCGAACGCGACCGATAGCAGCGACGGCGGCACTGGCAGAGCTGCCCGGGCTCGCTTAGCAGACAAGCTCGGCGTCAAGCATTTGCCGTCGCTGACCAGCGCGCTCGGCGCACAACACCCTGCTCGTCGGCTCTCTCTCTCTCCCGATTGCTATCACTATCAGCAAACCCAAACCCCGAAACTCACACACGCAGTTCTCCCCCTCGCTCATCTCGCGCCTCATGTCGCCCTCCGCGCCGTCGCCCGCCGGCGACTCGACTGACGAGCTCGTCCGCCGCCGCCTCGCGCAGGAGAGCGCCGCGCTGCGGTCCAAGGAGGCCGAGATCCTCAGCTCAATCTCGGCCGCCCTCGAGAAGGAGAACCTTGACAAGGAGAAGCCCGGCATGAGCTCCGAGGTCCTCGGTCGCGATATCGACGAGGTCCGTGAGAAGGTTGAGCGCATGGTCGTTGAGCGCAAGAACAAGGAGACCGACTCGCTGAGGGCCGCCAAGGAGGGCGTCGTTGCTTGCTACCTGTGAGTTGTGCAGCAGCCGGCCCCGCCGGTGACTGAGTCGTGCCCGTTTGAGACGCCGTGAACTTGCCTTGATATCGACCTTCCATAAGCAAAGCACATTGCAGAACGTCGCTCAGTGGGCAGGACGTGTTCTTCTCACACCTCGTGGCATGGGCTTCAATACCTGTGGTTGTGTCCCATGTCCGATTTGCCAGAGTGTGGCAAGTTTCCCTTCGGCTTCCACTTCCCCCTGCGCGCTGTCACACCCTCCTACAGACCACCCCTCGCTTCCGTGAGCCCACACTAATGCACAGTGCCAACAAGGACAGGCCCCTTGACTGCTGGCGCGAGGTCGACGCGTTCAAGGCTGAGGTCGCTAAGCTCGAGCAGGCCTTTGTCAAGTCCCTTCAGTAGAGAGCGGATATAGCATGCAATAGTGCATAGGAAGGAGATTTTGCGGATCGCAGACCAGGCTACTGGGGAGAGTGGGTACGCGAGCCGCATGGCTTCCATGGAGTAACGGGGGGACGACCCGTGGCCGAGCCTGGACGAGAGCGAGAGACTCGGACAACGAAAAGATGACCCTCACTGTTTACAAGAATCACACCTAAACACGGAGAGGGCGCGACTCATGTGCAGAAGGGGTATCACTTCCGCCCACCCGCAACCACAGAGTTGAGGGCAAGTCCAACCGAGAACTGAACGATCAGAGTGCGCCCAGCACCTGGCGACTAACCGAGGCGCGCCACCTGCTAACTCGCTGATAAGTCACGATACATGCGTCTATGAATATGGTGTCTAAGTATACAGTGTGACCTGCGCGTAGTAGAACTTTTGCGCCGTGTAGGGATGGGGTAGGCGTCGCACGGGCAGAGGGACGAGATAGCGGAATGGTGGTTGGGTGGCGAGCCACAGCCTACGCCATAGCAAGCGGCTTCAACCCAAGGACAGGCGAGCAGCAGGCGCCGCTGTCGACCGCGACCTTGACGGCGTCCGCGAGGGTCTGAATGTGCTCGTCCTCGAGGCCCATGTCGCGGAGGTGGGAGGCGAGGTTGAGGACGTACTCGGCGTTGCGGCCGCTCTCGCCGCGCGCAAACGCGATCTGCGCCACCAGGTCCTCGAGCGGTGCCGGGCCCAGGTAGTACGTGTTGGTCGGGGAGGCGATGTATGTTGTCGCCTTGATAGTGTGCTGCTTTGCTTCGGGCTCACTAGCGACCAGAGCCTCGGCAACAGCATTATCCTCCTCGAAGCCGCGAATGCCCATCTCGGCGAGGACGGCGGCGGGGGCGATCGTAAAGTCGACGTTGAGGCGGATGTAGCCGCCGCGCTCGCGATGGTCAAGGTACGCCATGACTTCGGCCTCGCGGCCGGGGGGCAACTTGTATGCCACTCCCCAGCACCTCTCGCCCTCTGTTGGCACGAGCGTCACGACACGTCCAAGCGCATCGGGCGTGCCGCGGTGGTCGGGCGAGCCCTGCCAGAACCGCCGTGTGTGGTCCTCGACCCACCCGACGGCGCGGGCAGAGAAGGGGAAATCGGGTCGCCAGATGATGCTGCCGTAGCCAAAGATCCATGCCTCGGAAGCGGGCGTGTCTGGAGGAGGAGCAGTGTCGGGCATGATGGGGGTCGTCGTGGTGGTGATGAGAGAGTGGGAGATGACAAAGAGAGCAATTACGTGACAGCTTCGGATGGACCAATTTCGGCGTGAGCCGAGCGCCACCCCCCAGGACTTGGGCATTTCTGGCCTGGAGCTGTTCTTACTTGACGATCCTACGCCGTGTATGCGCATTATTCTCGCTACTTGGCACTCATAAAGTCCTCTGCCAGCATGAGGATGTGGCAAGCATGTTGTTATGTAGATCTATGCATGTTCAAGTACATTGTTCTGCCTGTTGCAGTGGTGGTATACCGCGCCGCCGCCCACACCCTGGCGGTCCCCAGCTCGTCCCTCCAGCTCACCTCCGTCCTCTGCTCTTCCTAGGGCATTACGCCTCAACAGCGGTAACCCTAGAGGCATTGTTCATGCGCTCGACAACCTTCTTCGTGTTGTCCTTGACCACCGCCTCCATCTCGACCTTGAGCGCGGCGCAAGCCTCGACACCGAGACGCAGCATCTCCTCGAAGCGGTCGACATGCAGACGTGTCTCCATCTGGGCAAGCGTGATCTTCCCGCTGGCCGGGAGAGACGCGACGACGAGTGTCGGCAGGTCGGTCTCCTCGGGGGCGGAAAGGTCGAGGAGAGCCTGCTTGAGGTGGAGACCGACGGACACAGAGGTCACGTAGTCGAGCATGGCGACACCGGCGTCAATGAGCGCCAAAGTAACGGCGTTGATAGCGGTGGGAAGAATACCTTTACACAGTCAGTAGAGGAGCTTGAGGGGTAAATCAGGTCGCTGCTGTTGCAATGGCGCAGAGACAACATCTCCCTGCTAACCATGACTCACCGCCATCGGCAGCGAGAACCTGAACCTGGATCGCAATCTCCGAGCGGGGGTAGAGGTGGGTGAGGATAACGGGCTCAAAAGTCTGGCGAATGGCGGCTCCAATCTCGAGAAGACGCCTGCAACGTCAGCACTTGGGATGTCTAGTCGCGCCGTTGGGAGGGGGGGGATGACGTTAAGAGCATTAGAGCTGCGCCTGTCGTAGTGGAACAGGCCATATGCACATTCTGGACAATACTCCCTGCAATATTCCCCTGCTCGCTCTCGACTGCAATCTACACTCACTTGTCACCCCGACTCCGTCCACGGCCCTGTCCGGCACCCTGCGCCCACGGCACGTTTCCAACCTCGACGACGACGCTTGCACGGTCGTGTGCAACACCTGCGCGCTGGCGGGGCTCTCGGGGACCAAAGACAGATGCCTGGACAGTAGTAAGGCCTTGGGTGACTGTTGCGCTTCCGTCAGCGGCGGCGTGGGGGGCGATCGCGAACGAGCAGGCGCGGAGCTCGTACGGGCGGCGGTTGTCGTGGCGGAGGCCTAGAAGTTAGAACTCTGGCATGAAGTGGCACATCCCACCTGCAAAGTTGAGGATCTCTATCCTTGAGCGGGACATTGTTGGTTGTTGTCGTTGTTGTTTCGAGAGTGTAAGATGGAGACGAGAGAATTATTTTATTTACCTTTTGGTTTGGGTGGTGGTGTTCGTCATGAAGTCGACCAGGATTCAACATTGTTAAGTGGGGGTGGAAAATAAGTCACTGCCACATGGCACATGGATGATGCCTGAGCCTGAGCGCGCATGATGAGCTCGAGCGTTTCTGGGCAGCACCACGTCTCGTCTTGTGCGTCCTGCAACGAGACTCCTCTCCTCTTTCATCACAAAAACAACACACACTATCAGAAACAATGAGTCTGGTGAGTCCACCGGCCGACAGTAACAGAGGTCCAGGTGGCCGGAGCGATGTGCAGACGCAACAACATTCACGACATCTAACCGCGCGTCGACGCGTCCCCCCCCCCGACCTCCACTTACACCCACAGCTGGCACCTGAGGATGAGACGGACGGTATCGAGGTTGCTTGGGAGGACCAGCAGCGTATCAACACCTTCTCCAAGCTCAACAATCGTCTCGGCGACATCCAGGACCAGCTCAAGGCCAAGGAGGTGCGTCTTATGTGCTGGCACAGGCTCTTCGACTCCTCTCCCGCCCCCCATGCGTGTGTCGTTGCGCCTGGCTGAGCCATGGTCCACCCAACAGGAATATGACTGACAGCACAGGAGGAGAAGGAGTACTACGACGACCTCTCGATGGAGCTCGAGCTCTCGGACAGCTCCAGCATCCAGTACAGGCTAGGCGAGGCTTTCTTCACCCTGTCCCTGCCGGCGGCCAAGAAGCAACTGCGTGCGGACCTCAAGCGCTATGAGGCAGAGATTGGAGACTTGAAATCCAAGGCTGAGGATTGTGAGACGGGCATGAAGGAGCTCAAGGTCCAGCTGTGAGTCAGAACTCGGTGCCCGTCCCCCAACATGCTCTGGCAGCGTTCAGCGACGCCCGAGCCCTGCGCGACGGGCGTAGTGGATGGTGATCCTCCTTCTACCTTCCATGCTCTGCCTAAGGCTGGTTTGGCCTCATCCTCCTTCGCTGCATCAGTTGCTGACGGCAGCTACGCAAAGTTCGGCAAGCAGATCAACCTCGAGACCGGTCCGGAGTAGACGCACGCATCAGACTAGCACGACGAGCACGAGCGGACGGAGCAGTGTACCATGCATGGGTTACTATAGTACAGTGGATAGTGGATGCCGAGTGGTTGGGGGGAACGTGTGGGGGCGTGGGTGCTGTTGCTCGCTGGTATGGTCTACTTGCCCTCTTCCTCACCTCCCGCTTCCTCGTCCGCGTTCTTCCTGCGTTTCACTTTCTTGGCGCGGTTGGCCTTGCGGCGCCTCTCCTTCTCCCATCGTAGCTCCTGCTTAGACCACATGCGCGCCTCAGCCGCCAGCCGTTCCTTGCGCGACAGAACAGGTTCGGGAGCCTGGGCAGTTGAAGCACACGTCTCCTCCTTGTCGTTGTCTACCTTCCTCGGCTCCTCCTCTGCCGCTACCAGCTCACCGCGCGCACGCATAAGGTCAAGGCGCTCCTTGAGGATCTGTCGAGCAATGATACGGTTCTGCGCGCGGCTGCGCGTGGGCTGGGACTGGACGCGGATGCCGGTTGGAATGTGGATAAGGCTGACTGACGAATTGGTCTTGTTGATCGCCTGTCCGCCTGGTCCACGACCTGTGAATGTCAGCCGTATTCCAGCGAGCCCCAGCCGTTACCACAGCGGCACAAGAGTGTCGGCGAGGACTACTCCTGGTTCAATTGTGACGTACCGCGGACGAACCGCTCCTCGAGCTCGTGTTCAGGGATGTCTGGAACCTGATGCCGCGACAGCAGGCGGTTCAAGTGCTTTATTGATGTTGTCTGTGGCCGCTTGGGACGAGAGGATTCTGACGCGGGAGTCGGCTACGAGCGAACGGGCACGAGCGTCAGCAAGAATGACCTGCTTGATCGTTCCCAGTAACTGTTGGGGTTACGATAAACTCACCACGCTGACGAAGACACCTTCTTGGATCTCCTCTCCCTCCCATTCTTCGCCATCGAGCGCGACCTCGTCAAACAAGTCGGCTGCACCTTCATTGTCGACGTCGGCGGGAGGTTCGACAGGGGCATGGGAAGGCTTCGTGGATGTGGACCGATAGCGAGCGGACTGCGGCAAGCGAGGGGTCAGGAGCGATGCAGACACAAGAGTGGAGCGGGGTGCGCTTCGGAGAGCGACGCTGTGGGTGCATAGCCGGGCGACAGCCAAGGCGGCAGGTAAAAGACGAGACATGGTGATGGATTGTAAGGTGTGTGAGAGCAGATTGGCGGTGATGCAACAAGTGATGGAAGCCTAGAGTGGAGGCGGATGAGGCCGAAGATCGCCGGGCCGACCCTCCTGGGGCACAATGTAACCCCGACGGACCTCTGCCAGTGGTGTGTGAGGCTGACTGACTCGGCAGCAAGCGGGATATGCACCTGGGTATCTGATACACCACGAGAAGGGTTCTGATAATGCATTGACGCGTTCCCGAGTCGAGGTGGATGACATGCAGTGTCCCATGGTCGAGTGACAGAACGTGGCACTTTTTTTTTTTCTGTGGATTCGAGTCGATCGGATATGTACCTCCACCCGCTTGCCGATACGCCGACTCCGAGCATTGCCCAAACGTTGATAATCACAATCCAACCCCACTTCTCTTTCGTCCTCATCTCGCATTTCCTCGCTCTCATCCATCAGTGTCTTCTGACCACCACCTATCACGCCAACCGCTCTCCCACGACATTCGCATCTCCACCATGCCCATCCTCGGTCTCAAGGTTCCCGGCCCCAGCACACCGGCTCACTTCAACCTGGAGCCCCTGATTCGCCCCAACATCCTTGCCTTGACTCCTTACCGCTGTGCTCGTGACGACTACTCGGCCGGCGTCCTCCTCGACGCTAATGAGAACGCCTACGGCCCCTCGCTTGCCCCCTTCGTTCCCACTGACGCCTCCACCCCCGGCGCTTCGGCCCTTGCTTTGATGTCCGAGAAGGAGCGCGCTGCTCTCAACCGCTACCCTTCGCCCACCCACGACGACCTCAAGCGCGCCATTGCCAAGCTCCGTGGTGTCCCCGATGAGAACTGGGTCTTCCTTGGTGTCGGCTCGGACGAGGTTATTGACATGCTCTACCGTGTCCTCTGTGTCCCCGCCAAGGACGCCGTCATGACCACACCCCCTACCTACGGCATGTACCATGTTACTGCCCAGGTCAACGATGTCGCCGTTGTCAAGGTACCCCTTATCACTGAGGGCGGCGCTTTCCAGCTTGACGAGGAGGCTGTGAGTTGAATGAAGCTGTCTGGTAGCAGACGCTGACACGCTCAGATGGACACCGCCTTCCGTGCCAACCCCGAGATCAAGCTCCTGTTCATCTGCTCGCCCGGAAACCCCACCGGAACCATCATCCCCCTTGATGCCATCAAGCGCATCGCCAACAACACCAACTTTAAGGGTGTTATCTGCGTGGATGAGGCGTACATTGACTTTGCCCCCGAGGGCACCTCGGCTGTCCAGCTCGTCCAGGAGTACGCCAACATCTGTGTCACCCAGACCCTCTCCAAGTCATTCGGTCTCGCTGCCATCCGTTGCGGCTACCTCATCGCCTCGCCCGAACTCATCCAGATCCTCACCAACGCCAAGGCTCCCTACAACGTCTCACTCCCCACTGCCTCGCTTGCGCTCGCGTCGTTCTCCAAGGAGGGTCTCGCCGTCTGGGAGTCCAACACCAAGACTCTCAACGCCAACCGCACCAAGCTCATCCAGGACCTCAAGAGCATCCCCTCTATTGGTGCCATCCTCGGCACTAACCACGCCAACTTTGTCCTCGCCCAGATCCTCGACGGCCCTGGTGGCAAGCCCTCGAACGAGCGTGCCAAGGCGGTCTACACCGAGATGGCCGAGAACCGTGGTGTCGTCGTCCGTTTCCGTGGAATGGAGATTGGATGCGAGGGCTGCGTCCGCATCACCGTCGGTACTGAGGAGGAGTGCGACACTGCTATTGCCAGGTTGCGCGAGCTCCTCTAAGAGATAAAAGGCCAACAAATTAGCTGTAGACAACCCCACAATGATAGATGCACCCTTTGATGATCGCATAGTGGAGCAACAACGAACAAGCCGCCCTCAGGAAAGCGAGAGCATGACAAGTCCGTGATGCGCAAGCAATCAACAGGCCTTGTCTATGGGGTCACTGAGTCCATGACGTTGTTGGTGTTGCTGTCTCTCCTGACCCTGTCTTCTGCTTGCCTCGATGCTCTCATTTACCCTCTTTCCTGTCGAATAATACAAGCAAGAGCTCATCAGATGTGCCACCCCGTCGGGACAAATCAGTGTGTTACGTAACTATTTTTCATCAGGGCACTGAGGAGAGCTTTGACATAAACACGCGCCTGCTTTTCTCGGACGAATCACTTTTCTCCCTTTCTCTTCATCTTCATCGCTCTTATCCTCATCACCAGTCTCTTCACCGACCCCTCCCCCCGCCACCACCACTCTACATTATGTCTGACAACGTCTTCCGCGAGTCCAACGGTGAGCACAAACACTCTGCCGTCCCGCGCCTCGCTAACAGTACAGCCCAGAACACCGGCCCCACCGGTCAGGCTCCCCCCTCGTTCCTCCAGAAGAAGGGCCTGCTCGGCAAGACCGGCGGCGGACCTGCGTGAGTAGCACTGTTATCTGCGGCAATACTGACCGCTTAGCAACACCATGTCGCCGACCGACAACTTCATGTCCCCCATTTCGGCCAAGCTGAACGGCGCCAAGCAGCGTCACTTCCAGAAGTGAGTGGAACCGAGTCAGACACCCGACACAAACAATACGCTAACACAAACACAGGGGCCCTGGCAAGCCTCTCCCCTTTGCTTCCAAGCTCTCGAGCCTTGCCGCCAGCGGCACGGCCAGCCCGATGGGCTCGCCGGCCCCCAGCGAGAAGAAGGCTGCCCCCTTCTAAGCCCGTCGCCACCTCGCTCGCCGTCGCCCCGACAGCCAGCCATGCCATCACCGCAAGCCGCCATCCGGCCCGGCTCCTTCCATTCGTGCTGCTCCAGCGCACACGCTCCATGATCCACTTCCCTGCTCCCCCGCCCCGCCATGACCGACTTGAAAACAATGTGTCTCTAGACTGTCACATGGGAACGCTCACCCTCTAGTACCATACCTCCGCCCGCGCCTTCGGCACTGGCCGCGGCGGTCCTGCACCCGCATGGATCGCAGCGCTGGCCATCCCGCGTGGCCTGGATTGTGTTTTTGTTGTCCCCACGACACGTGTGCATGCATCGATAGCCCCGAGACCCAAGTCAGACCACCGCATGACCAAACACGACCGCCCGACGCCAGCGTGTCCCCAGTATTCGCGGGCCAACCGGAGACATGCGCAACAGGTGTGACTGCCCAATGGGGACATGGGTACTAACCGCACTAACATTGCCACCACCAGTCATTGTAAGTGCAAACATGTCCGCATCGTATGACCGCAGGCATCAACAACTGGCTTCTGTGTAAGGGCCATCTGCATTGAATGTCACAGGGCAAAAACGACTGTACAGCAGCATTTGATTTCATTTCATCTACAAACATGGCCACGTACCCATCTGCCTTGGGATCCAGTTCCCAGTCACCGCCCTACACAGTATCGGGAGGTGGAACACTGATAAACAAGTCGAGCCATGCGTCCTGCGGTTAGCTCACGGACCGCTCCGCAACCTACTTCATCAGCGGGGTCGCCCAGTCCCATCTCCGTCCGCTCGGCTATGACATCGCCGGGCAAGGCGACATCGTCGAGGGCGGGAAGCTGTGTCTGCGATCCGGCAGGCAGGCCGACGCCCATGCCTAGCGCCATCTGGAAGTCCAGCGGCATCTCCAGGTCCATGCCCAGCGCTCCCATGCCCTCGAGGCGGCTCAGCTCGAGCGGCGCCAGCTGAGGTGACACGCTGCGCGACGGGATGTTAGCCCGGCGCCGTGCACGCGTCGCCACTGTGTGGAGCAGCGTGCGGAAGTTGAATCCAGGGACTGGGAGCGTCAGCAAGTGCGAGCCACCCCACCCGGGAGTGCGACTTCCTGCCACTTACACTGATCCAGCTTGTCCGCCAGCGCAATGACATTCTTGACCGTCCGCGGCATGTCGAGGACCCCCGGTAGGATGCGAGCGAGACGGATAAGGTACTGCGCCGCGAACGCCAGTGCAACGACTGGGTCCTGTCAGCCAAGCCACGCTGGCGGGACTCACAAGCGTAGTGGTTTGCGAATTTGAGCTGAGCAAGCTGAGCGGGAAGTCAGCCGCATCCTCAACCCGCGACTCTCTTGCCTCTCTGGGCCTACCAGCCACTCCCACCAGCCACAATTAGACGACTCGACACAATACGCACTGCTTCACCCTGGGCCATCCGCGCCACAAGCGAGTCTGCAACCTTGAGACTGGTCACGAGCCAGTGTCTCCGCGACTCGGGCAGACACGCGACGTCGGCCTTGGAGTGCACGCCATGCAGGACGTGATAGTTGAAGTGGAGTCTGAGTGAGTAATTGTCCGTGCGACGAGAACCTACATGCTATGGCACTTCTGGACGGCCACTGCTAGTCAGCTGGGGGGTTGAGGAGACCACTTACGTTCTGAGACCAAAAAGTTGTCGGCCCGGACACCGTTGCGCGCTACGGTCAGTGATGACGGTCTGAATGCAGCCACTTACCGTAGTATCCTTTCCAGAAGTTTTCCCACTCGTCGAATGTCGCGTTTCCCTTCAGCAGAATGTCGTCAATCGCAGCCGCAGAGAGGTGCTTGCTCCTTGCAAACGTTTCGACTTGGCGTTCTGTCGTGAGCACCAGCACCAATGGCGAGTACTTACGTCGGTGTGTCATGATCTCGCACGCCGCGATGCATCGGCTGTCATTTGAGATGCTGAGAGGGTGTTCAAGAAGACGGCGTGAGGTCTCGAGAGGCTCGTCGACGGGCAGCAGAATCGGACGACCGTGATTGAGCGCCATCCTGAAAGAAAGTCAGCTGCAGAACCTTCCCCAAAGCGCGATAGGCCCACTCACTCCAGCTTGAGCTTTGTCAGTGCCAACCACACGCGAGCGCCAACGACATATCCGCGATCACGCTCCAGCTCGGTCGCGCTCTTGCCGCGCCCCAGGCCAGTGCTGATGAGGTGGGAGAGACACCTGTACAAGCCCATGTCGACGGCGATAGAAAGCGCGTGGTTGCCAGGCCGCCACACCGTGTCGCCCCATGAGGCGAGGAGGATAAGCGCCTGAACGATTTGGATGCTTGCGATGGGCGAGAAGAGCGTTGCGGTTGCGAGTTTCTCTGCGTGCTGCTTTAGCCGCAGTCGCGTGCCAGACGGCTCCCTCGCTCGAACTCCTGCATCTGAGCTCATCTGCCCGATCATCAAGATTGCGGTCAGACACAGTGGAGTCCGATCGCGGATCGAGTCAAAGGTGTCGATCTCGGGGTCGAAAACGGGGACATAGGCGGAGGCGCCCTCAAAGAACCTAAACATCTCAGCGTAGTAACGACAGCGCGCACTCACAGGTCGAACAGGCGACGCCCCTCAGCTTCAGTGACTATACCCAGCTCAATTGGGTCAGTTGCCTCTTTCACGCTCTGGGGGATGATTGGGGTGTGGAAGATGCCGCTGCCTGGCGTCTTGGCGGATCCACCGGTGCTTTTGGCGACCGGGCTGTTATCCGGTCTCACCTCGGCTTCCGAGGCCGAGCGACGCCGCTTGCGCGGAACTATCCTGGAATCAGAGTCGTAGTCGGAATCGTGATCGACATCGTGGCCGTCGTTGCGCAGGCGACGCGCCTCCTCTTCGTACAGCAACGAGCGAAGGGGAAGTCGGCGCTCTTCCTCCGCCAGCTCCGGGAGATCAGGAGACGACCTCTCACTTCGGGATTCCGTATTGCCCTCTGGCTCTTCAGATTCAATAACTGAACCCGAGTCCGAGTCCAGGTCACCCTGCGAGTCGTAGTCATAGCCATTCTCGTGTGGGTGATCTTGTCCTCCTACCCGCAGTTGATAGGCTCTGACCGGAGAGCGACTGGTAGAAGATGGAGTTCCCAGCAGCGCTGGCCCAGGATAATGAGCGGCACTAGGGCCCACGCCGGGCCCCACCCCGGCTGACACAGGTGGGGCTGGAAGCGTGTTTCCTACAGTGTCTACCCACTGCGCGAGTGTCGGAGGTCGTTCTCCTCGTCAGCCAAGCGCTCGAAATGAGACTTACGTGCAGTGGCCTCTGCAATCTGCGCCGTCTGACTAGCAGTCTGTTCGAGGAGCCCCATCATGGTGTCAAGAATCGAGCGTACAGCGGTCATGTGTCCCTCAAGTGCCAGAATACGTCTATGCGCCTGTGTCAGCTCAATCCTAGTGATCTCATGTTGCCACCCGTGATATCATCAGCACACTCACTCCTTATCGGTTCGCAGAGGGACAGACACACGCGAGCGGTCAAAGGTGCATTCAATGCCGAGACCGCGGCATCGCTTGCATGGAGGTTTGGAGCTGTCCTTGATGCACTTCACCTTCATCCCATGACACACGTCCTGGAGGTCGTTAGCGGTGGCGAACATTGACGCATCTGTTGTCGACTCACACATGCCCCTGCTCGTCAGTCGGCCATCCGCTCAAAAGACCTACGTTTGTTCACCTCATCGGATGGCGAGACCTGCCTCCCAGCGCGCTCCACGGTCTCCATCGCGGATTCGGTTGTATTGGATGAAAGTGACAAGTGTTGAACGAAGTCGAACAGGGACGAAGAGGTGGAGGATCATGACCGACAAGAAATATCGGCCCGACGAAAGACCAGCTCGGCCCGGTCGGCGTCCTAATGGTGTGTGGATATGTTGCTGCGACAACTCAACAAAGCATCGTCGGCGAGATGGCCGAGTGGTCTAAGGCGCTGTGTTCAGGAGTTTCTCTTCCGCAGTCTTCGGACGTGGGTTCGAATCCCACTCTCGTCAAAAGAGGATTTAATTCCTCCCACCGAGCTTTTTTTCCTACCGTTCTGCTCCACGTTGAATAGCGGGAGCATCGCTTCGCTTCGCTGTCCGAGCACAATGTTTAGGTCCTCCGTTCCTTCCCGCATATCCAATTGTGTACAACACTCACCACTCACTCACTCACTCACTCTACTCTTCCACTCTTCAGTACTAGTTTGCCATAGCACGCCATACAAGCCTTAGCTTCTCGTTGGCTGCAAACAGACTCGGACATGTTCGTAACCATCACAGATACCAATAGGTGGTCTCAGCCGGGAGGCTTTCATGACGCAGGAACTCTCGCTTTTGCCACAACCACCCTCGCTTGCGGCCCTTTGGTTTGGACACAAGAGCACGAGGAGCACAGGCACCCTGTATTCCATCATGTGCTGCATTCACCATCCTGGCCGCCTCGGGTGGTTGTGTAGAGCTTGATCAGTGACTACTGTTTCAAGGCCTGCTGCGCGTGGGAACATGAGGGTTCAATTGCCCCATGAGGTGATTTGTTGCTTTTCTGACGTCAGCCGCCTCGCCACAAGCGTCTCAACACCACCCTTCTTGCTGCCCCTATTGCGGGTGACGGCTTTTCGCTTTCCATGTGCGGCGTCCACATTGAAAGTCTCGACTGAAGATAGCTCCAGTGTACAGTGATAGCTGGCACGCCATAAACAATGATCCTTGACATGTCACCATCAGTCATTCACTTTCTGGTTATCGTCGAGCCCAAGCAGCCCGCTTTATCGCCTTTAACAAGAGCAAGCTAGATGGAGAAGAACACCCACCCGTCCTCCATCTCCCTCTTTATCTTTCGAATCAAGCACGTCTCCGCCCCCAACCCCACATCAACTTGACCACAATGGGAGGTGAGAAAGCCTCAATCGACTCGCACCCAAACGTCGACGTTGTCGATATCGACCTCGACAAGGACGACACCGCCCTCCCCGCGGGCACCTTTGACCCAGTCTATGAAGCCAAGGCGAGGGTTCTGAACCGTGCCGTGAGTAGGGACGGCTCATATATTACATGGCGTTGGTGGCGGCGAGATACTGACGCCAATCAGATTCGAGACATTGGCATGGGATGGTATCAGTGGCAGCTATTCATTGTTGTTGGCTTTGGATGGGCTAGCGATAATGCGTGGCCCATCGTGACCTCCCTTCTCGGTAAGTGTCCTCGTCCAGTCAGGATTATTGGAAACGATGTGGTGCAAGGAGAACCGGTTCACTGCTGGGCTTTGATCAAGGGTAGTCTATAACTCCCCAGTTCCTGTCATCAAGAGGGAGTTCCACCCGACCCATCAGCAGTACCTCACCCTCGCTCAGAACCTTGGCCTGCTCGCCGGAGCCATGTTCTGGGGCTTTGGATGTGACATTGTGAGTGTGCACGGCGCAACGACGTACTCACGAAAACAGTTTGGACGTCGCTGGGCTTTCAACTTGACCCTTGGTGTCACCGCCGTATGGGGTATGATTTCTGCTTCGTACGTATTGCGTGAAGAGGATTCGCCGCTCACACGGTCAGTTCCCCCAACTTCGGTGCAATTGCGACCTTTGTGGCCCTCTACTCGTTCGGTGTAGGCGGTAACCTTCCTGTCGACAGCGCCGTCTTCCTCGAGTTCCTCCCTGGTACTCACCAGTACCTCCTGACTATTCTTTCTATCGACTGGGCCGTTGCACAGGTCATCACTACACTGATCGCGTGGCCCGTGAGTAGCTGCATTGTACATCTTGCGTTGCTAACATTTAGCTTCTTGGCCACAAGACCTGCACCTCTGAGGATGACTGCACTCGTGCCAAGAACATGGGATGGCGATACTTTGTCATTGCCATGGGTGGTCTGGCGCTTCTCTCGTTCCTCATTCGTTTCCTTGCCTTTACTATTTACGAATCTCCCAAGTACCTCATGGGCAAGGGCAAGGACGAGGAGGCTGTCAAGGTCATCCACGAGGTCGCCCGGAGGAACGGCAAGACTGTCAACCTTACCATTGACGACCTCAAGGCCTGTGAGCCCGCGGGTTATGTCGCCAATGCCGACGCCTCTGCTGCTGTCCGTCGCAAGCTCGAGGCGCTTGACCTGAAGCACGTCAAGGGCATGTTTAGCACCCGTCGCATGGCCTACTCCACCACTTTGATTATGCTCATCTGGGCGCTGATCGGTCTTGGTTACCCGTGGGTACACACATTGTAATTAGGTCCTGACCGAGACAGTCTCTACAACGCTTTCTTGCCTGCTATTCAGCAGCAGAGAAAGCTCGACGGTGGGACTCCCAGCGTCGCGAGGTCGTACCGTGATTCGCTCATCATCGCCGTCCTCGGAGTTCCAGGCGCTCTGCTTGGTGGTCTTCTGGTCGAGTTCCCTCGTCTGGGTCGCCGAGGCGTCCTTGGTGCCAGCACCATCCTCACTGGTGTCTTCCTCTACGCTTCTACCACGGCCACTAACGCGAACGCTCTTCTAGGGTGGAACTGCGCGTACAATTTCTTCAGCACCATCCTCTACGCTGTGCTCTACGCGTACACTCCTGAGGTGTTCCCCACTATCCACCGTGGTACCGGAAACGCCCTCACCGCATCGGCCAACCGTATCATGGGTGTGTTTGCGCCCGTGATTAGCATGTACGCTGGAACCACCACTGCCGCACCGGTGTACATTTCCGGTGCGCTGTTCATTGCCGCGGGCATCATTAGCTTCATCCTTCCGTACGAGTCCCGCGGAAAGACCAGCATCTAGTAGTCTCTCCTTTGTGCTTTCCTGCTATTCAGCGGTGTAATAGGTACTGGCTGGACAACACTCGCGTTCAACAGACACGACAGCAACGATATAGTGTAAGTAGCGTTAAGACGTTCAAGAAACAAGAAAATCGACAGTCGTCCTCGAAACAACAAACGTTCCGCCCAACACCTGCGGCGCTTCGACCTTTCCGTTCGGTTCCATACTTTATATTTCTCCCACGTTCATGAAGCCCCGGCGCGTGTCGGGCAGATGATCCTCTTAGGCACTTTGCCTCTGGGGTCACTGCCGGTCCGCTCCAGTGGACATAGGGAGTCGCTCCCCTCCTTGACCCCTTCTAGCAGATTCATTAATGAGCCGACTGCCCATCGCCCTTGAGCCGACCGCTCACTCCGTCAGAGCCGACCGCTCTCCTTGATGAGCATTGCCGGTGCTCTGGGTGGCACGTTGACTGCTAACCACTACTGACTTTGGAACAGCAAGAACGCTGCTACCATTCATTCCTTTATTTACTTTGTTGGTAGTCTCCAATGTCCGTTGTCCTCCACTGCCGAATGTCCTGGTTGCAATTGCAGTTAAACCCCATGGCAAGAGACGCAGAATCACCACTCAGTTGGTCTGTACATGGAAGGCATGCCCTCCTCGGTCGTATCAGTCACACACCCGTAGTGGGCAACCAGCATGCTCGTCAGGTCTACGGTTATAGCGAGTGAACGGGAAGGGAAGTTGGGCCGCGAGCGATCTTTGCGCTCTTATGATGTCACCCTTCCCGCGAGCATCAGCAGACAGCACCAGGGCCCAGAAGCGTCATTTCGGTTCTTGGTTGGATCACAATCCTGGAGCAAGGGTCGGCAACAAGATAGAACTGAGGTCAGAGAGGGCGGCGGGGTTGAACACATCCGGCGCGATACGATTGACGGTCACGGATGATTTAACGCTACGCCACGCAGCCGGTACGAAACACGACGTCAACGTTCATGTACCCTTCCAGGCCAGTCCTTTCAGCTCGCTCCGTCCCGGCTTACTAATGCCTCTGTCGCAGCCCTCCACAACTCTGACTGCCAGGCGCTGTCGCCAGCAATGACTTGGTGATGCCGGCGAGATGTTCACCCAGTGGCTCACGGCGATGTGATGGACGTCCGTAGCCAGCTGTGAAACAGACAACTGAATTCGCTTCTCCCCTGGCTTGACACTTGATCATTTGATTCATATTATCATTGCAAGGTCTTGAGAATGAGGCGGAAGCTGGCGAGGTGACAATCATAGTCCAAGTGGGCAATGGCAACCGAGTTCTGAGCAGTCAAGGTTACAGGCCCACCTCGCGCTCCACCCGCGCCGATCACCACTACCGCCGGCCAGCTCCACATGTCTTCCCGCACAGGCGTCACAACTCTGTACCTGTGAACCTTACGCTGTGAGTGGGGCACCCAATTGGGGCCACTTCGGCCTTCCTCTTCACTTTGAGCGACGCATCGGCAACTGTCACACGACACGGCTCTGAACAGCTTCGACACGGCTCTGAGCGCTTCCTACTGAGAACATATTCATATAGCTCAAGACACTACGATTAAACTTGCACGACAACGGATGACTTTATCCACTATTCCTTGTCAATTAAATTATTGGTTTAATGGGCAGCACCACCGGTGAGAGCGGCGAACTCGGGGTCCTTCTCGATACCCTGGAGCTCGTCAAGGTTGTACAGAGGCTTGAGGGTGACGTTCTTGCGGAAGATGTACTTCTTGACGAGGTAAGGGAGGAAGGTGTGGAGCTGGTACGCCGCGTGCTTGCTGGTGGGGACTCCAAACACATAGTCGAGCTCCTCGAGGGTGAGCTGCTTGGTCTCTGGGAGGAGGAAGAAGATCATCACAAACGCAGTGACGTTCAGACCAGCGTAGAAACCGAAGGCACCCTGAGGATGTTAGTCTTCGCGGATAGCATGCAAACGGGGTTGCACTCACAGTGGGAGTCATAGCACCGACCATACGAGGCCAGGTGAGTCCGAGAACAGAGGCCCAGAAGAGGCAAGTGGCAACGGCCCAGCCCATACCGACCTCACGGTGAGTGATGGGGAACACCTCGGCGGAGTACGCCTGGGGGTCAGCTGCGCTGTCTCTCTGATCTGCTAGTCTGTGGAGTGCACTTTCGACGTAGCCCGAGTGATCTTCCTCGTGCGACTTTTCACGCAGAAATACTCACGAATGGTACAGGTCCCTCTCCAACAGAGTAGAAGATGGTGAAGATGTAGATGAAGAGGGCGATGAGGGGAAGTCTCGCCTTGCTGTCCTTGTCGATGAGGAACATGAGGCCAGTTACAAGGAGCGTCCATGCCATGTTGGGGAATGTGGAGAGCAACAGACCCCGGCGGCCAAAGGTGTCGATGGTAAAGACTGCCGGGATGGCGAAGATAAAGTTCAGGAGGCCAAAGCCAAAGGAGGCCATGAGACAGTTGAACGCAGGAAGACCAGCCTGCGCGAAGACGGAGCTCGAGTAAAAGGCAATGATATTGATGCCACACACTGAAATTTGTTAGCGCCGTGTGGCAAACTGCAGCAACTCTTACTCTGCTGGGCAATCATGACAACAAAGGACGCCAGAGTAGCACGGCGAACACGGGGGATGGTGAAGAGCTGAATGAAGCGGGTGAGGTAGTTGCTACCTCCAGTGGCGGCGTATTCCTCTTGGAGCTGCGCGTGGACGTAGTAGAGGTCGCGTGCTGCCTGCAGAGGCGAGTTACGGATCCTGAGGAGCGACTTGAAAGCCTTGTGATACCTGCCCTTCTTCATGAGCCAGCGAGGACTCTCAGGGCAAAAGTAGATACCGATAAGGAGAGGGACGGCAGGGATAAAGGCAGATCCAAGCTGAAAGCGCCATGCCAGTTTGCCGACACGGAACATGGCAAGGTTGGCACACGTGCCGAGGAAGATACCAAACGCCGTCCACAGCTGCCACGACATGACAAGACCACCGCGAACAGAGGGGGGGACCGCCTCTGCAGTGTAGATAGGAACGGTCCTTTCCTGGTTAGCGCTCGTTACTCTTCACTACTCACGATGCCTTCAACCCCATACCGATACCCATCAACAGACGGGTGATCAGCAGCTGATACCAATTCTGGGAGCAAGCGGAGCCGATGGGGGTGAGGAGACAGAAGACGGCTGAGATGAAGATTGTGCCGCGACGGCCAAGCCAGTTGTTCATGGGGTCGTTAAGCCAGCAACCAAGGAGGGATGCACCAATGTAGGGGCCAGAGTTGACGAAACCAACAAGCCACTGGTTCTTTGCGAGCTCTTGCGCTGAGAGCTGGGGGGCAGGTGGCGCTTCTTGGGCCTCGGGGATACCAAACTCCTGGGGAAAGCCGAGGTTGGCACCGTTCGAGCCGGTTTGGTCCCAACCCTGGACGGCAGCGCCCACCGAGGCGAGCACCACAGTGAGGATGAGGGCCTTGGGCTGGGCCCACTTGTCTGAGGGCGTCAGCACGATTCATCACCAAAGGCGTACTGGTCTTTTCAAGGCGAAGCCAGTGCTTATCGTCATCGTTGAGCTCCGAGTACTCCTCAAAGCGACCGGGGTTCTGGCCGATGAGAGCGGCCTTGCGGAACAACTCCTTCTGGTCCTGGAATCCCTGCTCGTCACAAAAGCGGTCGACCTCGGCAAAGAGCTCGGGCTTGGGGATACCGAAGAGGGGGTTCTGAATCCTTACATGTTAGCCCTGGGTGGCTCGACAACTTACTTGGCAGAGGTGTTGACCTTCATGTTATCAAGGTGCTCGACATGACTGGCGCGGCGACCCGTGCCCATCGAAGCCTTCTCCGAGTGGTCATATTCTCCAGGTGGCATTCCCCCCTTCTCGTGGTCGTGGTGGGAAGACATGGTGGCAGTGGTGTCCCCTAGCGATGGTTGAACTGCGATGGATGTAGTGGTCGAGGTTCACACGGATGAGGGGGTTAAGGATTAGCAGCTCACGCGAGTCGCCTTCATATACTCGCCCGGTTTGTAAAGATCACTCTCTGTTCGCCCTTCTCTCTTCTCTCCTCTCTGGTGTCCCTCCCAACAGTCCAGGTCCCCGAAGTGGACTCAACTATACCCCAAAACTGGGGACCCTCTCCTCCATGAGGGACCCCTCAGCGCTCTCCCGTTTCCCCATCACGCTAGTGCTGCGGACTGGGAAATGTCTCACGGGCGGGTCAGTTGAGTTGTAGCAGGATAGGGCAAGGAACCGTGGTGGCTAGTGGCTCTGTCCCCCCTGGTTCAGTGACGTTGTGGGCGATAAGCACATTGCCTCTGCTTTTTCCAAACAGCAAAACAGAGTTTCACCCCTAGCATCACGTGTACAACAGGGAATGCCGTCACGGCAGACAGCCCCGCTGATCTAAGAGGTGCGCCACTCGTCGCCTTGCGCGCCCTACAAAGGTGTGACGGTTTTGGACCAGATGCTTACAGATCCACTATTACAACCAAACAAAAGGTGTGGCCAAGCCAACCGCAGGGTTGGAAACTAAAAGTGGACCGCCCTGCTTGGCTCCATTGCTGTTAGTTACGTCACAACACCCAATCTGGGTCACATAGCGAGGGAAGCGAGGCAATGGTCGAAGTACGTGTCCCGCAGGTAGGACCGAGCCAGCATCCGGGACGCGGACCGACATCTCTGCCGTTGCCGCTGGTACCGAGGAGCGGCAACACCCGACGGTCCTCCTCAGCAGCAGCAGGGTAGAACTGCAGAAATCTGAGAGTCATTTGAAGATCTGTCTTCGCTTAGACGGTGCACTCCTCAGTCGCAATCCAGCGGCGAGTAGCGCTGAGAAGCGCAGACGTCGCCGACCGGAGACAACATCTCCGCTGTCTCGACCTCCCCTCGCGTGTGCGTGTCCCGGCTGGGCCGCCTGACCATCGTCAGTTTTAGACTGTAGCAAGGCTCTGCAGCCCGCGAAGATATGGGGTTCCTGCCCATGCCAAGCTCTTTGCTACGCCCGTAATAGCTTCAATGCAGAGAATGCGAGTACGTTAATCAGAACAATGATTCACCTCTACCCCACCCGGGCGCGCCGATCAAACGTAGATCAGTATAGGGTAGCGGAACCCCAACCCGCCCCCTCCCCTCCCCCCATTCTGCACCCTCATAGACCCCATAAGCGTTGACTTGGGGTCCACAGCGAGTGCCGCATTGAGGTCGTGATTCAGTCGCCAACGAGGCCCAGTTCGTAGGCCCTCACAAGGAAGATCCTGGATGTGTGGGGCGATCATATCCCCATCCGTGGTAGCCCCACCGCCACGCCGGAACCGAGGCAAGTGGGAAGTTGCCGCAAGAGGCGCACGTTTGACCATCCTTGTGTTGGCCCGATGTTGCTGCCGGGCAGTAGAGCTGCTTTCGCACCATACGACACTCTTACCAACACGGGTGGGTGCTGCGGGTCAGCAGCAGCCTGTCCATCAGCTTCCGGGCCAACAGCTCTGTCCGCAATGGACCACGCCCAATATGCAGCACCGCGCATGTTGCTCTTGGAAGGGGGAGACAAAAGGTGGAACGCTGAGAGGAAGGGTGCCTCTCCGACCATTCAACCGAATAAAAAGCAAGTCCGTTGACTGTTGACGACTGACAGGTTCGAACTGTCGACCTACCGCGACACATATTAATGTAAAGCGGGACTTCTAACCACTGAAATAAGCCGCCGATTGATCAGCGGTCCAATATGACAGGGTGCTTCGGGCTCGGCATGTTTTTCCGACCATTCGGTACCAGGCCAGTGGTTGACACCTTCGCGGGAAGGTCATTGCTCCAACTCCAATGCATCGTATCTGCCATACCAAGGCGATCGTGAGATGCTCATCAGAGCCGCGTAGTGATTGTTCTGTTTTCTACAGTCACGTTTGCGCTGTAGCCTTGTCGCCGATCAAGCTACATGTACGAGGGACGCGGGGAGCCACACAACCGCCGGTGAACTCGCTGTGTGCGGCAGGAAGCCTGCCTTGAAGTTTATGCGCTTGAGCGGGATGAATGTCGCTAGCGGAGATATAAATGGAGGAGGCAACTCCCCACTCTGAGTCCTCGCGAGTAGACCCGAGGCGGTACACTACTTGCAGAAAGGAAAGAGGCGGCCGTTCACAGCTCACATGCTCGCCGCGCGATGAGGCGTCCATGCACAGCAGGCAAGGGGTCTGAAAGCACAATGCTGCATGAGGAACGCTTGGATGTACAATGTGAAGGGGTAAATGACTGCCAGACACTCCGACGTTCCACCTGCAAGGCTATCCGTACTATAAAACGCGGACGCGCATGGCACTTTCACACAGTTCAGCCGCGCACACCCACCAGACGCATCACCTCGCGAGTCTCCACCACGTCAACGAACGGCACATGACGGTTCGCGGGGTCTACGGTCCCGTCTGGCCTGCGGGGTGTGGCATAGTCGTTGTCCAGATCCGTGAAGACAATGTTCATGTTCGGCCAGTGGGTCGTGCCCTTGCGCGCCTTGAAGACCTCGAGTTTGGCCGCTAGGTCCTCGTCCTTCATGCGGTCCCGCGGGCAGTAGCACACGTAGGTGGCAAAGCGAGTCTGAGTCCCGAGAGGCGACGAGTTCCAGTGCACAGTGCGCGAGTCCCAGACTTGGGTCAGAACGCATACTGTGCGTGCAACTCACGGATAAGATCACCCTCCCCCGCGCAGATCTTGACCTCCTCGCACCTCTGCTTGTACCACCCAAAGTCCTCCATGGTGTATCCGTACGCGTTCTGGTCGACACCGGCGTCCTTTTCCGGCCTGAACCCTCCGATCTCTGCAAAGTGCTCCTCGTGGAGGAGATGCGACCCCTTGAGCACACAGAGGCCACCGTCGTTGGGGCCGTTGGGAGCCAGGTTGGCGATGCCCTGGTACAGCTCCAGACGGTCGACAGTCCGCGGGTTCTGGTCAATGTCTTTCTGTTAGCCTCTGTGTTGACCGAGCACCTACGCGGCCAGGGCTGAGTGGGGGTCATGTCCGTTCGACCCGTCTCGGCGTTGATTGGCATCGTCACGTTCATTCCGTCAAACGACACGATGAGATCGTCCGTCCCCCACACCTGGGCGAAGACGTCCACAATGCCCGGCTGGCTGAACGTCAGACAGTCAGAGTCGCCACCAACTTACGCGCGAATCTTCCACACAAAGTCCTCGTGGCTCACTCCGTAGCGGTTGTAGAGGCCTCCACTAATGGTCAGCGCCTCGAAACTGGCATCTGCCAAGACCCCGGTGAACCACCGGCCATCCACCGGTGATCACCCGCCAATTGGCCGCCACCCCTCTGCCACCGCCTGCAGCGCTGGCGCTCCCTCTGTTACTCACGTCGCTCCATCAGGAAGATGCTGAGCAGTCCACGTCGACCTGTCGTCCCGCTTGAATCCATACGGGAACTTTTCAAGCCAGGTAAGCGACTCGTCGCGGAACTCGGCACAGGCTGCGGGCGGAATGACGTTGGGGACAACGACGTACCCGTCGCGCTCGAGGTCGATGAGGAACTGGGGCTTGGTCATGGTAGTATTCAAGGCAGCTGGGAACTCTGTCGCTGGGTCGAGGGGAGCTGAACTGCACAAGCTTTATAACGAGACGGAGACCGGTGATAACAGTCGGTGATCTAGGGCCGTAAATGGGCCGAGGGGACACCGGTGGGCACCGGTGGTGCCCCAACAAGCTGTCATGCAGTGGCCGGCCCGCCGCGGGCCCCTTTCGCGGACCCCTCGGCTACCTCTGCAGATAGCAGAAGCGCTGCTTCTGGGCGCAGATCGGCGTCTCGGCGCCGGACATGTGATGTAAATCGCACAGATGATCAAGCCTCCATCTCGAAGGAGCGCCAAGATTCCCGTTTATGCTTGCCATTTGCAATGAATTGTCAGTGTTCAGCCGTGTTACAGTATTCATAATAGCCAACACTACAAAACCCATCTAATAATTTAATCTACCACTCATCACACCGGGGGACTCTCGGCCGTCTTCTCGGGGAGCCGGGAGGTCATGGGGGACACAACGGCGCTGTCACTGTCAAACACGTAGGCGACCTCCTCGAGTGTCCTGCCGCGGGTCTCAGGGTAGCCAAAGAAGATGACCGTGAAGAGGTAGCACAATACGACAATGTACACAATGTAGTACTTCCAGCCAATGTGCTCGAGGGCGATTGGATTGACCCAGGTGTTGAAGGAGAGCGAAAGGTAGGTCGCAAAGGTCCACAGCGCGAGGCCCTTGGCTCGCATATGATAGGTGAGGACCTCGACGGTGTATGCCGAGTTGAGGGGGGACCAAGCAAAGTCGTATCCGGCGTAGAAGATGTAGAGGAAGGCGATGACGGTGCGGGCGATGGCCGAGGACTGCGTTTTGACAAACTGGGCAGACAGAGCGGTGATGATGACGAGGGAGACGAGCATCACGCCAGTGGAGAAGAGCCAGAGCGGCCTCCGGCCAACCCTTTCGATGATCAAGGACGCAACGGTGGCCCAGATAAAGTTGGAAATGGACAGGCCTCCACTGAGGAGACATTGCTGGAGATAGTCTGTAAAGCCGAGGGTCTTCAAGACGGGCACAAGGTAGTAGGAGATGATACCGACACCATTGAGCTGCGCTCCACAGGCCGTGTGAAGCACAATGAACATGCGCCACCGATTACCCGAGGTCGCAAACATGCCCAGCCAGGATGTGCGGTCGCGCTCATTCTCGAGCGACGTGAGCACCTCCTCGACCTCAAGCTGAACTAGAGGGTCGGCAATGTCGCCATTCGCATGCTGGTCCGCAAATATTTGCCGTGCTTCATCCACGCGTCCTTTCGATATCAGCCAGCGAGGAGATTGCGGAATGAGGAACAGGAATGGAAGGATGAGTACGGGTATCGAAGCCTGCAGCAAAACCGGGATACGCCATGACCATGTCGACGGAGCGTGATGCAGCACCGAGCCATAGGTCGCCCATGCGCAAAGAATTGATCCCAGCTGAATGTTAGACCCGAGTGCCTACCCCGCGTTGACTCACGTAGTAGACTGCAACCTGCATGGACGTGGCCTGTGGGCGGTACCTGGGGCTGAGGCGTCAGACGGGCTCTCGGATCCCCATTCCAGACAACAGGGATCAAACAAAAGATGTTGTACTCACTGGCACAGCTCTGCACACAATGACAGGCCAGCCAGACCTGAGAACGAAGCAGCCATGCCCATGATGAACCGTCCGATCATAAACTGGGCGAGGTTTCCCTGTGGGCTAGTCACCTGGATAACTGTGGCAACGATCATGCCCGACGTTCCGATGATGATGGGGACTTTGCGTCCGACTTTGTCCGTCAACTGTGGCTTGTCAGGTGACACGGACTAACAATCGCGAGACAACCACGCATCCTCGCCCGCGTCGTCTCGCACGCGGCACCTACCCAGGCAGACAAAAACGGAACCACCAGTCCAGGGAGGAAGATGAGAGCGCCAGTCACGCCAAGAATGTTTGAGTCGCGTGCCAGGCGAGGAAAAGACTTGAAGAACTGATGTGTGTTAATTATAGACAGGTGTCGTCGACCTACCATCGGCACCGCCATCAACGACCCAAACAACGAGGCATCATAACCGCTGATGATGTGGGTGATCGCGGTGATGGTGACCCACCAGACGTTCCAGCGCAAGCTGCGGTCCTTCCACCAGCTGTCTGTCAGCACTGCCAAGACGAGTCACTCACGAGGGATCCGAGTTTGTTCCAACACCATTGTAGGTAGACCTCATCGCAGCTCCTCCGACGACAGAAGGGTAAGGCGGTGCTGAGAGAAAGGGCTGTGGGAAGTTGGGAGGTGGGAGTATGTAAAGTAGAGTGTCCGAAGACACAACATCGACCTCTGCTTTATGCAAGGTTCCCATTGATTCCTTCCAGTCTTCCTGGCACCCAACGGAGGTCGTCCACTACGCCACTACTCCTGAGCGGTCCACTTTGTTCAGGGGTTGAACGCCATGCACCGAAGTCTCGATTTCGCGATTGCGGAACAGAGCCGACTGTAGATTGAGGGGGGGGGGGGGGAATGTGGAGAAAATTGAGATCTCTGGTCGACCACATGGAGCAAGTTCAATGTCACTGCAGCTCCAGTGCTGTACTACAACTTTGTTTTTGAGTTTTACTCTCATTCCGCCCTTGCCTGGACTGGAAAGCTCGGGTCACCCACCGCCTGCAGGAGCACTAATTGATTAATCTTTTCTTTTTGATGCCGAGATATCGCTTGCTCCAACCGCCGATGCCATCGCTTGAGCTGTAGGTAGGCGACGGGGCCGAAGTCGCTTCGGCTCCAGTTCCGTGAAAGGCCGGAAGCTTGTCGACATTGTCTCTGTGTCCCCCGACTCTCCCTCCTGGTGGGTTCTGTTCGTCAGCGGCGTTGGCTTGCCTGGTGCAGGAGTGGTCGGCCTTCGGCCGTCCCCATAGCCGTGAGTGCTATTATTTGCTGTATCAAAGGCGGGAATGATATGATATGGTGCTGGGAATGCTCACTGTGCCAAGATCCAAAAGGGTGACCAACTGGGGACCGACGGCCACCTATCGACCCTGATGGCGCTGGCCTCCTGGTACTGGTGCCGCGGGGTGGGGAAGCGCCGAATGCAGCCACCGGGGACGCTGGGCCCGCCTGCCCTGTAGGGGGGGATGCAAGGTCTCCATTGACGGACAGGCGTCCCTGCATGCAGGAGGCCCGCCGACATCAGCCGCCAGGCACGCCAGGCGGACCAGACCGACCAGGCCGACCAGGATTGGTCAGCCACGCGAGAGTAGAGAGGAGAGGTCGGAGAGCAGAGAGCGGAGACTGGAGAGCGGAGAGGGGGGGAGGCCACGGACTCCTCCAGGCACATACATGGGCGACCGACCACGCCAAATAGGCTGTGGCATGCATGACAGCGGCCCAGTGGGCAGTGGGCAGCATGCGCAGGGTAAATACATGGATGGAGAGGGAATTGCCACCGACCCACCTGTTGAAAAAGACTTTGCACATTGGAGCGCGTCTCAACTCTGCGACGCCACCACGCGGCGATCATATGCTCATGATGAYGCMSCGMCSGAGCCGTCCTCCTCCTCCTCCTCCTCCTCCTCCTCCTCCTSCCTGCACGCCGGCTCCCCCGKYSCCSMTTCAACCACTGCCCACTGCCCGGCACCCCCATCCCGCCAGTCTATGCATGCATGCTCTGCATCCCATCGCCCTCGGAGCACCTCTTGTCCCATGCATGCACGCACGCACGCACGCATGTATGCACAAACGAGCGCACCCACCCATGCATGCATGAACTCTAATGCATGTGGGAGCAGCAGAAGAGCCGGCTGCCGCCCCCTCCCCTCGCACGGTCAAGCGACGCCGCCGGAATTCCGCAGGCCAACGCCGCAGCGCCAGTCCAGAGCCAGCCAGCATTTTCTTCCCTCTTCCGCCTTGCTCGCCTCCTGCCGGCCTCACTCCGACGCGTCCACCCCACCCGCCCACTCACCATATGGGCCATGCTGCATCCCACGCTGGCCACGCTCCCCGCCGTCTCCGTCGCCACGCTGGCCACCATGCATGCATCATGCTGCTGCTGCTGCTGCTGCTGCTGCACCACCAGGCATGCATGCACCGGCAGCCAGGTCGCGTTCATGTGGGCCTGGCCCATTCATTGCAGTGGAGCAGCCGCCCAGTCGAAAAGGTAACGGCCCGAGCGTGACGCCTCGTCGCCCCCGCCCGGAGAGAGGCGGGCTCGGGCTCCGGGCCCTCCGGAGAAAGCAACCCAACAAGCAACCCAACCAGCCAGCCGGCAGCAGCAGCAACTCGGACCTAGGCTGGCACTAGACACCACGCGGAGGCTGCTCCAATCCCCGATCCATGCACCGAGCGCAGCCACGCTCCATTGCAATACAGCGCACGCATGCCCGCAAAGCATCCATGCATGTGAGCATGCATCGCGGCTGCCAGCCAGCCAGCCAGCCAGCCAGCCAGCCAGCCAGCGCGACGAACGCCGCAATGAGGCGGCGGGCGAACAAGGATCTAATTAACTCGCCCCGTCCCCGCCCCCCGCCCGCAGCGTCACTCTGCACCCCCCGCCCCTCTCACAGCCGTCAGCGGCGCCGAGCCCGCTCTGCTATGCAGCCAGCCCATGACGCCAGCGGTGTGCTGCGCGCTGAGAATAGATAACAGATGCCAGGCGCAAGGGAGGTAAATTGACGGGCGTGCCACATTCGTCGCTTCTGCCGCCTGCCCCTCTGCGCGAGCAGACTGTTACACGGCGGTATCGCCTTATCCGCTGCTGCAGGCAGCGCTGCAGGCAGCGCTGCTGCAGGCCCAGACCCCGGCCGGCCAGGACGTGGTATGCGGGGCGGCAGAGACAAGAGAAATGATCTACATTGCGTTTCTCCGCAAAGCATATTCATAATTATTATTTGCTGCCCCTGCTCCATCCGAGATCAAGATCCCACCCACCCAGCTCTGGCCTCTGCGCGCGCGGGAGAGCACAGTTTTCCACCCACAGGGACCGGCAATCCCATCCCACTCTTTCGTACATGCATCACGGCTCACGGGCTGCGGCCCCGCGGGAAGAGAGCAGCCGGGTCGGCCAGTGAGTGGCCGGGGCGCGGGGCGCGGGGCGCGGGGTGTGGGGCGTTGGGCACGAGGCCGAAGAGCCGAGGAGCGAGCAGTGAGTGAGCACGACGCGCAAGAAACGTGCCAGGTGCCAGGGGAAGCGGCAGGTACCCGGCCTTTTCCAGCCAGCCCCCAGCATCTAGAGTCTCCGGCCACGCCCACAGCGGATGCATGAGCATCCGGTCGGTGGGTGGGTTGCACAGCGCTGCGCTGCGCGCCGTGCTTGCGAAGCGAAACGCAATGTCGGTCGATCGCTCGCGCGCGCGCGCGCTCGCCCGGCGACCAATCGTGTCCCGAGCGACCCTCGCGGGAGGCTTTGTATCCTCGAATCCTCGAATCCTCCATGATCCTCTAGCAAACAAGCCACGAGCCGTGAGCCGAGGAGAGAGGACACGAGCGAGACGAGACCACGCAGCAGCAGCGGCAGCCGCAGAGGACAGGGTGAGGGACGCGGTGGCGGCGCCGGTGGGACGCACCCAGGCACACAGGTGCGCTCATGTCTGGAGTTGCTAGCTCTGGACTGCACGCATGGAATGCATCCGAGCAGCCGAGCGCGCGCGCCCGTGTGAGAGCACGCGCGCGGCAGTGTCCTGTTCTGCACAGTCTTCAAGAGTCCACTCTGCAGCAGCAGCAGCAGCAGCAGCAGCAGCAGCAGCAGAAGCCACAGCCGCCGCCCCCGCGCCCCCTGCCCCGTGCCCGCCCACGCCCGCGCCCACCCTTCCGGCCCCGGCTCGCGAGCGCCAGCCTTAGCCAGCAGCCTCAGCCAGCAGGCAGGAAGCAGCAAGGACGGCGACCACCCGACAGGCCGCGCACGCCCGCAGCAGCAGCGCCCGCCGCTTCCATTCGACATTCGACATTGGCGCGCGCGCACGCACGCACTGGCGGCGCGATATTCGATAATATCCCGCCCGCTGAGCCGTGGCGCCGGAGACGACAGGGACAGGGACAGGTGGCCGGTCTACCCGGAGGCCGACTGCTGCTGCTGCTGCTCGAACAGGCGCGTCAATTGGTCATATTTGGGCCGCGGCCAGCCCTGCTTCTGGCTGCAGTGCCCGGTGCCGGTCCTGCCTGCGTGAGGCTGCGCCGCGCGCCGACGCAACCCCCCCGCTCCACTCCTGCTTGGCTGGCTCGGACAGCATGAGCGAGGCGCGCGCCCGGGGCCGGGAGTGCGGCGAAAGCGGCGGAGGTGCGGGCGCTCAGGCTCCGGCAGGGCGTCTACGTCTGCCTCCTGCGCTGTGTCTGCGCTGCGTCTGCGCTGTGCGCCGTGCGCCGTGCACTGCTGCTATTCACCGCCAGCACATGCACCGCCGACCGTCTCCGCGACATGTATGCAGTCTCCCTCCCACTCACGCGTGTCAAATGTCATTAAAATTGAACAATTAAGCCTCCCTCCTCGGCTTCAGTCTCTGGTTTTCTGGGTTTCCACCCGCAGGCCCAGGCCCGCAATGGACCGTCCCGACATTTGCCAGCACCCCGGGGCTCTGGAAGCAAAAGTCAGGCACCGTCTCGCCTGCAAAAAGCTGGAACAGCAAATGTCCAATCGCCAGCGCCCGCCCAGCCCGCCCAGCGTCCATGTCCGAGCTTCCGACCTTCCGAGCAACACCAGCAGCAAGCCAGCGACCGGCGCCGAGAAATGACCAATTCCGACACACGACGACGCAATTGCGCCCACCTCCCACTGGCCGCTGGCCGCCGGCCGCGGGACCGCACCGCGATGGGCGATTCGCGGATTTGTCCTCTGGTCCTCGCTCGCCATGCGCCCGTCCGCCAGCCACACGCAGCCCAACTACTTGGATGCCGCATGCGCAGGAAGCTGCTTGCGCGCCGCACGCGCGGCGCGCTTGCGCAATACTGGACACGCGCGCGGAAATGCTTTAATGCTTAAGCTGGCAGTCCCGCACGTGGCAGCGCACGGCGCGCAGCTCGGGCTCGGGTTCGGGCGCAGGCGCGGGCGCTCGGCGCGCTCGGCTCGCCGCGGAGCTAGCGCGGAGGGTGTCGAGCGCGCGAATCCGGAAAACTGGCGGCCCCGGCGGGTCCGTCCGGCGTCTGCGTCTGCGTCTGCGTCTGCGTCTGCGCTGCGTCTGCGTCCGTCTTCCGCGCCGGGCCGGAGCAGAGAGCATGGAGCAGAGCATGCGAAACGCTCCGTCCGCGGCATCTCGGGCTCCAGGCACCGAATGGCCGCGAGGGAGAAAGCAAGCGCCAATGGAAGGCAGAGCAGAGCACCCGAACGGCATCGGGCAGTCACATCGAGTCCACACATCGAGCCCACACGCCACGCGGCCAGAGAGCCGTGTTGTCGCGCGGTAGTCGTACGTGCGGCACCTCGGAGAGATGGCGCGGATGTGCATGTGCGTGTGCGCGTGCGCGTGCGCGTGTGGGGCGCGCGCAACGTGCAGCGTGCAACGTGCACCCAATGTCGTAGCAAACCTGAGCGCGCGAAACCAACTCTCTGGCCGCCCGGCGGCACGGCGCTAGCACCCGATGCAGTCGGACACGCTCTCGCCGTGGGCGGCTCCTTGCCTCGGTCCGGCGCCTCGGTGGAGCTGGAGCCGAGCGCATTCTTCTTCTCCGTCTCTTCGTTCCGCCGAGCAGCGGCCGACCCAGGACTGCCCGGGGACCCCGGCTTGGCGCACGCGGCAAGCGGCGGCTACTGCGTGGCCGCCTGCGCATGCCCGCGGCATGCCCGGCACATCTGACCATGGCTGCTGCGGACTGCGGCCGGCTGCACACGGCTGCACTGCGGACTGCGGACGGGGACTGGGACTGGGACTGGGACTGGACGGCACATGGCGTGCTCGGTGAGTGTGCACGAGTGTGCCCGCGCTGGGGTAGCGGCGCTGCGACTCCGCTGGCCCGTGGCTGGCCTGTGGCCGGCCTTGGTGCGGCTGCTAGGCTGCTAGGCTGCTAGGTGCGTCCTGCCAGCCGTGTGCCACAGACTGCCAACTGTCGCCAGCCACCCTCGTGCCCGCGCGCCCGCGCGCCCGCGCGCCTCTGCCATGCGCGTGCGCGTGCGGACATGCGGACATCTACTGTGGCACACGGGACGTACGGGGCGCCTGGCGCCGTCGCTTGCGGTCGTGTCGGAATATGTACTGGGACGGCAGACGCACCGGGGGAGAGCTCCGGACACGGCTGGCAGCCCGCGGAGACGGGGCGGTCGACGTCGCGCCGTCCGTGCCGTTTGCGCCGCTTGCAGCCCACGGCCTGTCGCTGACAATGCCAGCTGTCCCATACGGTATGGGACGCCTCGTGGCCAGGCGGAGCGGAGAGGAGGACCAGTCAACTGCCGGCAACGTCCTGGACAGTGCGAGCGACAGGCTCGCAGGCACCTGTCGTCCGCACGTGCTCGGAGACGACGAGACGAGGTACAGATGAGCCACGTTCAGTGCGTGGCAGCCGCGCGGCAGCCGCGCTCGGAGACGAGACGAGACGAGGTACAGAGGAGCCGCGCCAGCGTGTGGGAGCCGTGCCGTGTCCCCTCTCCCGCCGCCGCCACTTGAACAGTTACGGGGAGGCCAGTTGCGGCCGACTCCTCTGCAAACCATCTGCGGCTCGAGTTGTTGTGTAGTTCTCACGGGGCCGGGGCGCTTGGCGCGCGCGCGCGCGCGCGCTTGCGCTCAAACTCGTGCGCGGCGATACCAGGCTCGCTCACTCCGGTAGGCGATCCGGACCGCCGCGGCGCGCGTCCTGGTGCGCATAGTCGATTCCACTAGCTACTGGATGTACGGATACAGCCCCTAGGATGTCGGCGGCACACGCACCTGTGGCGGTCCCCTTTCCCGCCTCCCCTCCATCTCGGCTCCAGTGCCGTTCCGGACGCAAGAACATGCACGACAAGCAGCGCGTCTCCCGTAGGAACAAACAGAGCACAGCAGCGCACGCCCGCTCCCTCTCTCTTTCTGGGCCCATCAGGCTGGGCCGCGCTGGTGATACCGAACGTTGCTGTATAGTCATCTTCCGGCGCCGCGCGCCAGCCCATACTCTCCCTGCCAGTGCCGACTGACTTTTGCGTTCGGTACAGTTGCGAGGCAGCATCAGAAAGAGCTCAGTGAGCTCAGTGAGTGATGTTCAGCGACGGCCACAATGACGTGATGACGATCAGCCGTCCACCCACGCGGAACCGACACGCGCGCGAGCGACGCTCAGTCCTCGATCGACACAGACGTGCTGTCGATCCCTTCGCAGCCGGGACCGCCCTGGCATGCTGGCTGGCTTATCATATGCATACCCGGGTGTCTGCAGCTGGCTAGCGGCCATCACGCAGGGAGGTGGCGGATGTGGCAGTGTGGCACTAGCGCGTCCATCCATCAAATTCGTCACATCCATCAAACTCGTCTCATCCATCGTATTCGCCTCGTCAGAGTCGTCCCCCGCTCCAAACTCCCTCCTCTCTTCCCCTGCCAGTCCCGCGCGGCTTCACGGGACCCGCTACAGCTTGGTTACTTCCGCAATGCATCAATTACACTCGCACAGTGGGGCAAAAACTGGTCGAAACAGGTCGAAACACTGCAGCAGCTTGGCTTCTACGAAAAAGGCTTCTTCTCGACACGAAATGGGCAGTTCTCTTTACTTCGAGCGAGCGAGACCAACAGCGTTTTGCTTCAGATCATAGACACTAAACCAGCGACGGAGGAACGCATCGCCGATAATCCAGAGGGGGCCCATGGGAGGGGGGATGTCCATGCCCGTAAAGGCCGAGAGACAGGTGCCGCCGGCGTTGAGGATGTAGTCCTCGCCCGAGAGGTCAAAGTCCTGGCCCGAGAAGGTAAAGGTGAGCTTGGGGAGGGACGGGATCTTGGCGCAGTCAATCGTGTACTGGCCGTTCCACGACTTTTCGGCGCCAATCTCCTTGTTGAGCATGTCGGCGACGTCGGTAGGCATAACGATAAGAGATGTGCCCGTGTCAATGGCGGCGCCGGTGTTGTCGAGCTCGAGCTCGTCGTCGCCAAAGCCAATCTTCTCGAGGTCGACCTCCCAGTAGCCCTTGCGGCGGACGGGGAGGTAGGTAATCTTGCCAGAGTAGGCGTTCTTGTCGATGCCGCCAAAGACGCACTCGCCGCCGTCGCTGCTGTCCGAGCCGAGGCGGAAGGAGAAGACCTGCTCGTCGATGAGCTTCTGGTTGATCATGTTGTAGAAGGGGGGGACGATACGGTTGACCGAGATGGTATCGTAGCCGAGGCCGAGGATGCCGTCAAACTTGCCAAAGGCAAAGGCGAGTCCGGGCTCCTTGGTGGCCTCGGCAAAGTCCTGCTTCTTAATCTCGAGGTCGCTGATGGTGACAGTGTCCTGCGAAACAAAGCCCTCGAGCGAACCCGAGCCGTAGCGGATGGCAAACTCGGAGCCGTTGGCCTTGTAGGTCGACGACTCGGCAGAGTCGTACTTGCGGTGGAGGAAGCAGGCAATCGACGAGCACGACTTGCCGGGGACCCAGAGGTTGGACGAGCCAGTGTCAAGGACGACACCAAACTCCTGGGGAGGAGTGCCGATGGTGATGGGGGCGTAGTACTGCGCGTTCATGTAGTCTGTCGTGAGCACTTGCTTTCACAGAACAACTTACTGGAGAGGGGAACGCCGTGGCCGCCGGCAACGTCGATGAGGTTGGCCTCCTCCTCCATGACCTGGGCCCAGAGACGGTCGTCGTCGGGGCGGACGTCCTTGGGGTGACGGTCCGAGATGAAGGGGACCTGGGCGCCGCCGTCGAGGAGGCCGAGGTGCTTGGCCTTGAGGTACTGGGCCTCGAGCTCGGGAGAGACGGAGAGGTGCGCGGTGGGCTCATGCTTGTTGAGCTTGACCCTGGGGGTTAGTTGTGGACATGGATGTGTGAGGGTTGCATGGTGGTTGCTGGGTGGCCACCGAGTGGCCACCCGGTGCCAAGATGTGGTATGCGACGACGCACACGCGGCCGTGCGGCAACGGATAGAGCCGAGATATCTCGGGTGCGGCGGGTGTTTGTGGTGGCGACAGTGATGGGCAGCTAGACTTACTTGACGAGGGCGTCAGCGCCGCCGAGGACGGCGAGGACGGAGAGGAGGACCGCGGCCTTCATGGTTGTGGATGATGAGTGAAAGTGAGTGAGAGGATGAGAGATCCTATCGGGATGGTGGGATGGGGATGAGAGGATCGCGACGGGGGACCTTATACGTCAGCGGTTGTGGACCCACGCTGGGGTAGGAATGCCAGCCATCAACCGCGGGATTGCCCAATTTTGTAATCAGCTGTAATACATTCTATGTCTCACATTTTGATCCCGCTAATACTATCTACTCCTTCCAGCCAGCCCACCAAATGCGGTAAATAAACCATACAACGGGGCGTGACGTCACCCTCGGCCGTTGTCATGACCCGACCGGTTCACAAGGTCACGTGCAGCATGCACATCGTGGCACCCCCAGGCGTTTTGTGGCAACCTGCTCTTCGCATACTGAGACAACAATGCTGGCCGCGCCCGCCCCGTCCCCCCACTCTGATAGCCCCCTTGGTCCGTGCCGCCTCATAACACGCCTGAATCGCCACTAAATGAGAGAGGTTGTCTCATCAGGCCGGACAGACTGGTTCTCCGTGACGAGTCCGCGGCGGGCACGTTGTGTCGAATCCTTGATGCGGGACCACGGCGCGAGCGCGAGGAACGGAACGAGGGCCAGGGCCAGGGTTCCCGCTGCGCCGAGATAGCCCCACGCTGGTCTGCGCTGAGGGTGGTCGAGGGCCATGGGGGTGGAAAAGCTCGCGCCGAGCTGGAGATGCAGGACACGTCCCCACGGGTCGATGAGGGCCGCAAACGCGCCGCGGGCCGAGGCAGAGCACACGAGGACGTTTGCTGCGCGGCCGATCGCCAGGGAGCGGAGGCGCGAGAGCACAGCGTCGGACGGCGACGGGAACGCGGCGGGGACGAGGATGAGGGACTCGGACACGGACGCGGTGTAGCGCGGGCCCACGGACGCGGGGCGGAAGGCGTCCAGACCGATCAAGGGCATGACGCCGACATTGCGCGTGACGTTTCCCCAGTCGCTGCCCGGGACTCCGCGCGGCGGAGAGAGGGGAAGGGTCCAGACGGGCGGCGGCTCCGAGGCCCGTTCAAACGAGTACGACTCGGAGAGCCGCACAGAAGGGCGCTTCGCGTGCTGCCCGACTACGCCGTTCGGGCCGACAAGCACCAGCTCGTTGCGCCATGGAGAGTTGGGCTGAGCGCCGAGCCCAACGGCAATGTAGGTACCACGCGGCTTGCTCACAAACTCCATAACCGTGATGATATAGTCGCGAGAGTCGCTGTCGACAGCCACGGCCGCCTCGGGCCACAGCACCAGGTGCGCCTGCCCGGCTAGCCCCATGGTCTCGGCAATGTACCCGTCCCGCGAGCCCGAGATTGCGCACGCAACGGAGAGAGGAGTGACGGTCGACACGGGCGCCAGAGGGGATAGCGGGAGAGGAAGGGTGGCGAGGGCGCCGGCGGCCACGACAGTGAAAGCGACGGGCAGACCCCGGCGGTGAGGACAGCGGCTCGCCGCGGCGTCTTCCCCCAGGGGCGGAGCGCGGCTCCGAATGTTCGCCACGGCAAAGATCCAGTACGAGGCCGCGCCGAGAAGCAGGTGCATGCCTGTCGGCCCGAGGTATCGCAGCACGTACCCGGCGAGTGCAGGATCAGGCACCGTGGACGGTGCGCCCTGTGGGTCAGTTCGACCGCTCCGCAACCCACTGGACATACTACGCCTGCTGCAAACTCACGTATTCACCAAATGGGCACACATTGGTCCACACGGTAACGAGACTTGCCCAGAGAATGGCAAAGCTCCAGCCCTTTGCCCACAGGCATGACACGATGTGTCGACGGACAAGCACGCCGTGCAGGGCCGGCGCGGCGACGATGAAGGCACATAGGGCGAGTGCGGCGACAGGAACGAGGTGCAGGACCTCGAGGGGGTGAGCGAGCTCGAGGACGACGGGGATAGCCCGCAACGTTGTGCCCGCAGCGAGTGCGGCAATCTGCTGCAGCGCGCCTGGCGCCTCGCTCCCGCCAGACTGGGCGGCGAGAAGGAGCGGGAGGGTGACGACGTAGAAGAGCAGCGATGGCTCTGGAGAGATCGTCAGCAGGGCGGCGCTCGCCAGGCTCGTCAGCGTCAGTGGTCGGGGGAGAGCCATGGTGATGGTGATATGGTGTGACGGCGTGAGTGCAGCAAGATGTAAACATCCAAGCGGTGCTGAGGGAAGACGACGTCGATGGATGGACGCCGGGCTGACCAGTGACGTCACTAAATCGCCGCTGAGGCATTGCTGTGATAGTTTCAACGGACGTGAACGTGAACATGAAGATGAGGATGAGGAAGCGCATCGCGTGTTAAGAGCCTGGGTTTGGGACCCGAGGCAGTTGCAATCAACACATTGGTACCAGCGCAGTACTAGAGACGACATCCGAGCAAGCCCCGACGGTCAGCATGTCACGGGCGATGTCGGTGGGCCGCTCGGCAAACGGCTGAACAAGGCCGACTGGTCTCCACCTTTGAAGCGGAGCACTGTACAGAATCGTTAAAGCAACGCCGGGTACTATTCTTGTCAGCAGAGGTCGAGGGCAGGAGGAGACTCAAGCTCAGACAAACCCCGGAGCAGGATACCTGGGCCAGGGCAGCGCAGAGGCCTGGAGGCTGCGTCTCTGGCAACTCGACACAATGTTGCCTCCCGTTGCTGCCGGGGAATACAGTGAGGAGGTATACCCAAGGCGAGAGGCCTGTATATGGACGACAGAGGACCCCGGAAGCATCACATAACAACGGAAACACTCGGTAGGAGCACCTCTCGTGAATGTGGCAGTTTGCGTCCCTGCATCAGCGAAAGGGCGAAGGTAGATATGTGGTATGGCGTTCCCCCGCTCTTGTGCCACTGGCTCTCTGAAGCATGTAGTCGAGAGGGAGCATATCTTTGGTACCCTTCTGTAGGAGACCTAGTCGCTGCCTAACCTCGGATGCGGCTTTCGAGCACGACTTTGTCGACGGTAGACCCAGAGGAATGTGTTTCCGCCTGAGAGTTTACAGTTGCTCCAAGAATGATGATAATAGGACGCTCTTTCCTCTGCTTTCAACAGAGCAAGAAAAACAGTGTCTCCATCTGCTCCTCCCAATCTCTACAACATGCGCCTCGTCTCTGTCGCCCTTTCTCGCTGCCACCTGTGTCGCCGCCCGGGACATTACTATCAGAAACCACCATGAGAGGCCCTTCTGGACAGCGGCAGCCTGGGGAAACGTAAGGTCAGGCAAGAAGAGTGAGGTAGCTGGGTTAGAGCTCCTGAGCCCCTTCAGAGCTGAGCTAGCGAGGTTCCATGATCCTGTACCCATCTACCCATGTATAGGCCATGTAGCCATGGGGTGGTGATTGCACGTCGGTGACGCCTATGGGCGCCGTGCGAGTGTCGATGCCACCGACGCACAGAAAACCGTAAGAGAGGCTGATGATTCATTCAGGCAGCCAGCAGTGCAGTGGTTCGTTCCACTCTGGCTGCTCCAGAAGAAGCTGTAGAATGGGACGAGACGAAGGGATCGCGATGACGAGAACCCGAAATAGCAACCCCCGCACCTCGGAGATGCCAAACTTGGGGCGATTTCCATGGCAACAGCGGAAGCAAATTTCCCATTCCCGGCCAGGGTGTGCCGACCGGCCATTCCAGGCGAGAGCACATGGGCTCCTGCGGCCTTGGCCCTCCCCCCTCCCCCTTAGGTCCCTTTGTGCAGGCAGGTGCTCGCTCTGCTTCGAGGCAATCTCATCCTGTACACCATCCTCCTCCTCCTCCTCCTCCTCCTCCGTCCCCCACCTCTGAGACCACTCCTTTGTCCATCTCCCCCGCTCACTCCCACACCCCCCACACTTGCTCGCAGTCAACACCCACATCGGCCCTTATCTCTTCGCTCGCCGCTATCCACCCGGCCCCCGCCCTCCACTGGCCTCTCCTCCCTCGCCACCCCGTCCGGCTGCCCCGCGCCGCTGCGACTACCATCTCTCTAAGCGGGGACACAATGTCGGTCCCACAACCGACACCCCGAGCTGTGGCCCCCGCGGCGCTTCGACATGAACAGCGCGACGGCGTAGCATCCATCGCGCCTTCCGGCACCACATTCGTCGGCACCGTGCCCCCGTCCGCGGTCGCTACCCGCAGCAGCGGCGGCGGCAGCAGCAGCAATAGCTTCTACAGCAATGTAAGCAATCGTGCCATTAATGCAAACACGCACACATGGACAAGGCGTGGCGGCTACACCGCGAGGGACGCCTTTGGGAATGTATGTGCAAGCCCAGCTCTGTGTGCCCAGCTACCACTACATTCCCTCGGCCTTGGCCCCGGGGACCGCAGCGGGCGCGCGTCCAGCAGCACAAGCACGGCACGCTGACCCTCTCGCAGCAACTATTCTACATCCTCATCGCCGTCCTCGGCGCATTCGCCATCGTGTCCCTTATCAACCTGACGCGCACCCGCCGCCGCCGCCGCATCATCATCCGCGAGGCAGAGAGCCTCGGCCTCATGGTCCCCGGCATGCCCGGCTACGTGCCCATGCGCGAGCGGCCCGCGCTCGTCAAGGCCGACGGCTGGCGCAACCCCGACTGGTGGGAGGTGCAGGCGGACGAGAAGCGCGGAGGCGGGGCTCCCGGAGCCCCGGAGGGGACAAGAGCGGTGACGGAGGCCGGTGCCGGTTCAGAGCCCGGCCCGGCCGGCGCAGCAGAGAAGGGAGCGCCTGACGCTGCAGAGGACGAGGCAACGTACGGCGCGCGCGGAGGGCTCGAGCTGCCCCCGCTCGACGAACTGGTGAGTCCCGCGTGCCGCGTGCTGTCGGCTGTCACAGCACACTACAGCACGCGCAGCTCCGCAGATCTGACACCACAGCGCCCGCTAGCCCTCATCCCCGAGCCGGTCGTCATCTCCGAGCCGCCCAAACCGTGGTCACCCATCCCGTATTTCCCAAACTACGTCTCGTACCTGCGGTCCGCCCACGACCCGAAGCCGCCCCGCTTCGCGCCCGGCGACCCGCACGCGTTCGACTCGGTGATTGGCGAGGACGTGCAGGTGGTCATCGCGCTCCGGATGCCCGCGCGCGAGATCCCGCCGCCCGCGACCGGCGAGGCGGGCGGCGAGGACGACGACGACGCCGTCATGCGTGAGTGGTCGGGGCTCGAGCTCGCCATCGCGAGCGTGCGCGTCGAGTCCTAGCAGCGGGAGGACTTTTTGCTCTGTTTGTTGGTCTTTGGTCTTTCTGTCGGTCTCTCCGTCCGAGGTTGAAGTGTGAAGTAACGTGCACGTCGAACGTCGACGCCAAGTACTGTCCAAGCCGAGTTGGGTACCAGTATGGTTGTTTATCTCTTTCTCCTCCCCCCTATCTTTCTCCCTTTCCGCGACAGTGATAAACGTACATAGTAGTTAGTTTCTTGAGGGCGCGCAGCGCACTGGCGCGGCGCGCCCCCGCCTATAGTGAACACAGCAGCCCCGGCAGCTGTGTGGTGTAGCGAGTACATGCCAGAATGGACCACGACATAGTGATGAGCCGCGCGCAGCATGTGTACTCGTTACACCAGCACGAGCAAGTCCAAGTCATCGTCAGCCAGCAGCCTCCACTCGCAGGCTCGAGACATGTGCTCTTTGTATCTGGGGGCGCGGGCCGGCGTTACAACTGACATGCGTGCATACCCGTCCGCGTCCTGCTACTACTGCGCCTTACCTGTTTTGTACAAATGCGAATAGACTGAAAGTGTGAAAGAGTGAAGGAAGAAAACCAAGCGCGAGCTACTTGATAGCCGCTCGCCTAGAACAGAAAGTTGCCCATCGCGAGCGGCACCTTCTCGGCAGGCGGCACGTCCATGAGCACGCCGTCCGCAAACGTCTCGTACGTCTCGGGGTCGACCTCCATGGACGGCATGCAGTCGTTGAGCTTCATGTCGCGCTTTGAAATGTTGCGGCAGTTCCGGACCGCGATCGCCTGCTTCTTGAGGCCATACTTTGCGACGCTGCCGTTGTCGATCGACGCCTGCGAGACAAACACGACAGAGTTGAGCTTTGCTGCCTCGGGCTCGGCGCCATACATGCGCCGGCCGATAATGGGCTGGACAGTCGGAATCGACGCGTTCGCGTCGCCCATCTGCGCCCACGCGATGAAGCCGCCCTTGACGACCGTCTGGGGGCGGATGCCAAAGTCGGCGGGCTCCCACAGGACGAGGTCCGCCAGCAGGCCGGGCGCGACCGAGCCGATAACGTGCGACATGCCGTGGGTGATCGCCCTAGTTGTTAGCACGAAGACTCTGTCTAACGGTACGACCTCAACGGTAAAGGCCCTCTTCTACTCACGGGTTCACGGTCACCTTGGCAATGTAACGCCTGACGCGGAAGTTGTCGTTGCCCTCGACGTCCTCGGGGAGCGGGCCGCGGAGCTCGCGCATCTTGGCAGCCGTCCGCCACGTACGCGTCACGACCTCGCCAATGCGGCCCATCGCCAGAGTGTCGGATGAGATCATCGAGATTGCGCCCATGTCCTGCAGGACGTCCTCGGCCGCAACAGTCTCGGCGCGGATACGCGAGTCGGCAAACGCAATGTCCTCGGGGATCGAGCGGTCGAGGTGGTGGCACACCATGAGCATCTGGTGTCAGCTACAGGCAAGTGTTCTACTCACGTCCATGTGCTCGTCGAGCGTGTTGACGCCATACGGGCGCGTCGGGTTGGTGGACGACGGGAGGACGTTGGGGTGCTCGCACACGACGATAATGTCGGGCGCGTGGCCGCCGCCGGCGCCCTCTGTGTGGTACGTGTGGATCGTGCGGCCCTTGAAGGCATCGACGGTCGACTCGACATAGCCCGACTCGTTCTGCGTGTCCGTGTGGATATTGACCTGTACATCATACTCGTCGGCAACCGTGAGCGCAGCGTCAATAGCGGCCGGTGTCGATCCCCAGTCCTCGTGCACCTTGAGCGACGACGCGCCTGCCTCGACAGCCTCGCGGATAGCGGCCATTCCAGAGTCGTTGCCCTTGCCAGAGAAACCATAGTTGAGCGGGTGCCCGTCAGTCGCCAACATCATCGCCTCGAGATACCACTTGGAGGAAGTGCAGGTCGTCGCTTTGGAGCCGTCGGCAGGGCCGGTGCCGCCGCCGACTACAGTGGTGACACCGCTCGCGAGCGCCTGCTGTCAGCTGGCACAGTCCGCAAACAACTCACCTCATCAGTGATCTGAGGGCAAATGTAGTGGACGTGCGTGTCAATGGCACCGGCGGTAACGATACGTCCCTCGGCGGCGAGCACCTCGGTAATCGAGCCCACAATCATGCCAGGAGTTACGCCGTCTTGCATGTCCGGGTTTCCTGCCTTTCCAATACCGACGATCCTTCCGTTCTTGACACCGATATCCGCCTGCCGTCAGCTGGAGAGATACTGGATTAGCTCACCTTGATAATACCCGACCAGTCAACAATGATAGCGTTCGAAATGACGAGGTCGAGCGCCTCGGCGTCGTGGCGGCTCGACGCCTGGCCCATGCCGTCGCGGAGCACTTTTCCGGCGCCAAACTTGGCCTCGTCGCCGTAGACGGTAAAGTCGTGTTCGATCTCGATCCAGAGGGGCGAGTCCGCGAGGCGGATCTTGTCTCCCTTTGTGGGGCCGTAGATGGATGCGTACTGTGTGTCAGATCTTGCTCTGGGCGACATCTACCCACCACCTCGCGGTCCATCTCGTACGGCGGCGGCTCGTTGACGACCTCCTGGACCTTGTGGCCAAAGCCCATCTCCTGCACGCGGTCAAGGACGAGCTGGCGCTTGTTTTCGCTAAAGGGGCCTGCCATGAGGGCTGATCCGCCGGAGAGGACCTTGTTGCCGCCAATCTCGACAAGGGCAACCGTCTTGCGCTCGCCGGGCTCAAAGCGCGTCGCGTTACCCGCGGGAATGTCCATGTGCATACCGTACGCGAGCACGCGGTCGAACACGAGTGCAGGGTTGGTCTCCATGAACGGGTAGTGCGAGCCGACCTGGATGGGACGGTCGCCCTCGTTCTTGACCTCGAGCAGGATACGCCTGCGGCCCTCTGAGAGCTTGATCTTGGACTTGAGGCAGACGACCGCGCCGGGAATATCCACTGGAGCGAGCTGCTGTGGGAGGGGAAAGAGATCCTGCGAGGGGATCGGGAGGAACGAGCCGTAGAGCGCCAGGGAAACTATTGTTAGCGCAGCCCGAGATTGACAGGGAGTGACTCACGGTCGCCGTCGTCGGTGCAGATGGGGTCGTGCACGGTCACGAGGAAGGATCTGGATGTGAGAAACTGCGGGAGGGAAGGACACATACCCGTCCTGTCGTCAGCGCTGTCAGTTGCGAGTTCTCACATTCAGCGTGCCCTCGACCTGGATCATGTGGATGCGCTCGCCGATGCCGTCTGCCGTCAGCTCGGAACGAGATATTAGAGCTAGGGTAGGATTCTTCGTGGCCAGCTGATAGAGTCTGTCTGTGATGCAGCTGATGCCCTTGGCCATGCCGACGCTCCACTCACCAAGGACGTGTCGCCGTCCGAGCATCTTCTTGCCCATGTCCATGAGCTCTGCGACCGAGTGGTTTCCATCGCGCATGAGTTCCTGGAGCTGGCTGGCAATGAGGCCGACGACCTCTGGCTTGTTGAGGCGGAGGCCGCGGGCGAGACGGCGCTGGGCGAGGTGGCCTACCTGGGTGAGGAGGAGCCTGTCCCTCTCGCGGGGGAGGAGATCCATTGCGGGGTGGTGGAGTAGAGATAGGTCTGGGGGAGATGGATGGAGAGAGAGAAGGAAGGAAAGAGAAAGAGAAGGAGAAAGAAACAAAAAGGGGGGAGATGGCAATGGAGAGAGCAACAGCAACGGTGAGCAAGGGAAGGCAGTCAGTCGCTTAGCGCTTGGGCACAAATGTCCAAGTTGCACATTCCACCACCACCCAGTGTCCCCTCTCCCTTATCATTGTCCACATTTCTCTTGTGGCAAAACAGCGACGTCATTGGTGGAACCCCCACACACACACCACACCACTGATGGTTACCGGAAAAGTCCAGCCCACCGAATGGCTCCTGGGCCCGGGTGCCCTGGCCCGCCAGGGACAATCTCTACTGCCAATATAGTCAAATATAGATTGATTCCCTGCACACCAGCACCCAGCATCCAGCATCCGACACTACCCCCGGCTACATGCGATGGTGGCGTTCAGCCAGGATCTCACACACAACGAACGGGCCGCTGGCCCCGGCCGTATCCATCCCTTCCCCCCTTGCTACCGCACTGATTGCTCACTGGTCCGTGCTGGCAGGTGGCCCCACTCGCGGCACCGCGCCGAGCCATCTAGCAATCACGATCACTCGCTGTATCTCATAACTCCGTTCCCAACGATACCTTATCAACAACACACAGCCACAGTCCTGCGTGGCGCCGAGCTGATGGTGGCACTCGCCGAACCAGATCAGAGCAGGTCGCCGGTTTCCAGTGCCGTTCCATGTCAAGCGAATGGTTTGGACGTAGAAACCAGCCATCATGACAATAACTGCTGCCCGCCGAAATCAGCCTGTCGGTCCAAATCTCCCGGCAAGAGAGGGAAGCGCCTCGAGTTGGATGGAGTGTCTGCAAGCATCCGGTAACAGGTTAGAGTGTCTGTCAGTCAGTTGTGCACAATACAGCGTATTGCAGTGCCAGTTCCAGCATCAAGCCAACTGTATCTCGTATCGATTTCTCTACAACACACAAGATCACACAAACACTCCTGTACAACGGCGACTGGCTTACAGCTGCCACCTAGATGATGTTGCAGCCGAGGAACGACGCAAACACGTCGCTCCACGCCGGCTCGGGCTCGGCGGCGTGGATGGCGAGTGCGCCGCCGTTGCGCCGGATCTCGATCGTGTACACCGTCTCGGCCGCCGGGATCGGGTACGTCCAATGCAGGTACTGGCCGCGCGTAGTGTACGAGCCGATCGACGTCTTGACGACAATGTCGAGCGCGAGGGGCCCGCCGGGGTGGTCCGGGGGGGTGGACAACTTGGCGTCAATGTCCTCGTCGACCTCGCCCTCGCTGCCGTCCTCGGACGCAGCCCGGCGGAGAGTGGGCGACATGGTCATCGACGGCGACGGCGACAGGGACGCCCGGCTGGCACCTGTGCCCCAGTCCATGTTGGCCGCGTAGTGCACGAACGGAACGTAGATCTCCGTCACCTGCCCAGCGCAGTCGTCAGGGGAAACGCGGACCGACAGCTTGAACGTTGTCGATTTGATATCAAAGTCGATATGCTCAGGGACACCGACAGTAGACACGGGGTACGGGCGGCAGATGGCGGCAACGGCGCGCGCGCCGTCGAGCACCAGCTTTGGTGTCACCTCCTCGCCCGACAGGATGCCCTTGGGCGTGACAGCCCACGAGGGGGCCAGCGTGCGCGACGACGCCATGGACGGGTTGAGCGACGGGGACCCGCCAGAGTCCATAAACGGCGAGTAGGACGACGGGTCGGGGCGCATGTCGTCGGCGCTCCACAGCGACAGGTCCTCGCCGTACCAGTTGTCGCTCCACTCGTGCGAGTGGTTCGGCACATACGTCCACAGCGTATAGTTTAGCATGTTTGGCCCGTCCAGCGCGTTGACCGAGCAGTCCCACGCGCGCTGCTGCGACGAGTAGTCGCCCTTGCCCTTCCCACCGTCGACGTAGCCGTACGCCTTCTTCTTGTCCTGCTTGTTAGCTGGTGAAGGACCAAAGTACCTACCATGTCAAACGGACAGCCAATCTCGCCGATGAGCGTCGGGTAGTTGCCAATGCTGTCCCTCGTGTCCTGCTTGAGGACACCCAGCTGCTCCTGGATGCACTTGCGAATGTTGGCCTCGCCGACGCGCAGGCCCTGCATGATCGACCAGTACTTGCCGCGGAGAATGCCCAACGCGTCCGCGTTGAACCACGACCAGTGCTTGGTCATGAGGGTAAGACCGTCGTAAAAGTGTGCCGTCGAGCACGCGCGGCCGTTCAGGAAGCTCTCGGGCAGCTCGGGCAGCGGCTTGAACACGGTCGTGTTCATAAAGTGGATGGCCTCGGGGTGCCAGGTACGCACGGTGGACGCGTACGACATCCAGTGCTGGCGCCAAAAGTCGTACACAAACTCGACGTCATGTGCGGGGTCTGTGGGGAGCGMSCCACAGACCCCGYACATGACGTCGAGTTTGAGGAGTGTGTTGGTCTCCGTGTTCCACACGCCGTGCTGCGCCCAGACTGGGGTCAGCTCTAGAAGCCAAGCATCAACTCACTGCAGGTGCCCATCTTCCAGCTGTCGCCACGCGTCCAGCCCCACTTGCCGCCGCCACGCTCGCGGTCCGCCTCCTCGGAAAGCCAGAGCGTCTTGCCCTTGGGGTCCAGCGTGACCGTACCAGACTTCTTCGGGCCCATCGAGGTGAATATGTAGTTTGGCACAGTGACGGCATTTCCCATCGCGAGGAGCATGTTCTGGAACGGTGTCGGCACGGGACCGAGCTGCACAGACTGCTCCTTGGGCACGACAGCAAGGTCCTTGATACCAATGAGGCCCTCGGACGGCTCGTTGATAGAGTCCCAGCCGAGAACACACTCGTCGTAAAGGCCGCCTGCCTTCTTGATGTGCTCCGCGAGCGCAGCGATCGCGTTCGTAAAGTGGTCCTGCAGCCAGTCCTGAATGTTGACGCCGTCAATGATACACCTGGGAGCGTACGTCTTGCCGGCAAAGAAGAGGGTCCACACCGTGTGGTTGAATGCGCGGTAGTAGTTTGACGCCCAGAGCATGTCGGTCATGGACTGGGGGTCGGGCGCCTCCTTTGATGGGTAGTCACAGTACACGAACGCTGAATATGTGTCCACCAGATTCCGCGGGTCGACGCCACACGCGTAGAGTGTCCACAGCGGCGCACCCGATCCACCAGAAAAGCGCGACCACTGCAATCAGCACGACACGCACGCTCGACACTCACAACATCCTGGTGCGGGTCCATGTACACGCGAAAGCCAAAGTCTTTGCAGCGCTGCAGGCACCTGACGACATAGTCCATGTACTCGTGGTCGTACTTGCCACTAAAGGGTTAGTCACGTCGGCGGCCGGCACTCACGGTCCCTTGGGTTCTAGGGCTTCCCATGTGAATACGAAGCGCAGGACGTTGTATCCCCACGCGCGGAGACGGGCAAGATGGACCTGGGGTCAGAGAAAAGTGGGACAACTCAGACTCACGTCTCCAGTGCCGTCGTCGAGGTTTAGCGTAGCGTTGACAAAGCTGACCTCGCCATCCTCGGCGTTCTCCCAGAAGCCGTCCTGGGAGTGGGAGGGGAGGTTGGGGGGGTTCTTGGCGGCGCCGGAGAGGTTGACGCCGCGGAGCAGGACGCTGCGGCCGTGCACGTCTTGGAAGTTTATAGAGGAGGCATGGAGGTAGTGAGCGGGAACGGGATCGCCAGTTACTGGGGAGACTGTCGGGGGCTTGGCATGGCGGTGCTTTGCTGCGAAGCGGGGGTTGCGGTGCTTGTGTGCGTGAGCGTGGTGGTACTGGTGGTCGTCGGACATGAGTTGGGGGGTGGTGGAGTTGAGGAGGAGAGTGCGACGTGTGATTGCGACTGCGAGGGGGATGCCGAAGAGAGCGATGAGGGAGGTGGCCCAGGGGTGTGAATAGAGGAGAGAATACATTCTAGAATGAGACAACATTATGGTTTAGGTGCTCGTGGGCAGTGGTCGTGGTAGGGTCAGGGGAGTGTATGGTGGTGAGCTCGGTAGAGGTGGAGGGCAGCCATCAAATGCAGGCAATGGCTTGCAGGATCATCCACCCCAGCAAAGGCAAGGGATCGTCCCACCCCTGCGTATATTGGATGATGACGTAACATGCAAACTTGCCCCACTTGGCCACATGGTGTTGGCACACGGAAGCAAAGTACCTTGCACTGCCAGGTGGGTCGGATAATAGACGGATAAACCAACACCCAGACTCACCTCCAAAGCTGGTCTTCCTTGTGTCCATCCGCACAATCCAGAAGCGAACCTCACTCACCCACGCATACACCAGCGCTACTAACAGCTACGCGTCTATGTAGCACGCGCATATTTGAAGACTGTCAGCGAAACAGGCAACCTACTCACACCAGCGACAACAAGGCCCACGCTCACACCCCCTCTGGGTAACTGTCGACAACATTCCATACCATCCCAAGCAGAAATATTCTCACAAAGATAACGACCATCTCGGGATGCGGAAATACAATTATGTAAATAGCGGCTTTGGCATTCGTTCACTCACTGGAGGGGTCTGGGGTTCTCTTCCTCCTGCAACACCCAACTGACACCAACTGACGCGCCACACCACAGGTTTTCCCGACCGACGGCTCCCAGTAGCCAGCGGACAGTGCCAGCCGCCAGAGGGTGCCTCCCAGCTGGCGTCGGTATCTTTCCTTTCAGTTAGTAGCCGGGGCTCGCGGTTGCCGACACTATGTGGCAAAAATGCTAAACCATGTTCTGATTCCAGCTCTGGGCAGGTACCAGCGTCGCTTTCCCGCACTGGCCCCAGACGTCTCTGACCTCTGCTCCTCTGAAACGCTCTTGCCTCCCGGTCGCTAGCTTACATTTCCAGATCTCTAGTCATAATCTCACGCTGAAACTTTTGATAACGTTGAACATGTGCTCGGAAGCTCATCAGTAAGCGACGCCGACGGTGACACTCCCGGTCTAGCTTCTACAGGCTGCAATGAATTCCCTGGCGGTTCCATCACGTCTTATCTCCATAACCTTCGCCACGCCTCGCCCGGTTGCCGCGGGGTCGTTTGCGGCCGAGTCGTTGTCGCTTCAACTGGCCCCGGCAAGCGAGCTCGCCATGTCCGGCTCCCCACGGCGCCCACCCGTCGGCACGCGCGCATCGCGCGGACTCGACTCTTGAACATCCGTGGAACATCCTTTGCTCCGGGGCGACGCGATAGGCCTATCGCGGCGCGTCGCAGCATGTTGCATGGCGCGTTCGAGCACCTCCCGTACATCCGGTTTTTTTATCAGAGCGATGCAAGCGCCGAGCGGCTAGCAGAGATACAGCCTGGCTGGGCCTCCGCATTACACCCTGGCTCCGGAGGGTGGACATTTGGTGTCCAGGCGCGTGGTGGAAGAAATCTTCCTGGTAAACCCTGGTGAAAAGGTGCGACGGCGGTCAGCTGCCGCTGCGTGGCAGCGTGGCTCGGGCGGCACTAGGCAGAAAGCCGTCATGACAGCTCCGGCCATATCCGGCCCCACCGTATGATGCATCATTCAGAAAAGTGAGCGCTAAGCACTCGCCTTCAAGCGCGCTAAGCTGCACGCTGCCCATCGCTAAGCACACAGCACGATGGCACCGTACAGAGAGGAGCAACTCGAACTGCCAGCGCCGTGTGTCACCTTTGCGATGTCCACCCCAGCGAGTCACGGGGCCGCGGGGGTACAAGTAGCGAGGACGTCAGCACGTAACCCCGTCTTTTCCCCATCCTCTTTCTTCTTCGACCTCCACCTAAAGTCGTTGTCTTCGCGTCAGCGTCCCCCTCTACACCTCCTACCTACCCCCCGTCTATCCTGCCCAACATGGCCCAGATCGCCACCTTCAAGGCCCCCTACATTGACAACGAGGTCATGGTGAGTACAGCGAGACAGTGAGCAGCGGGATCGGCCCGGCGCACCCTCCAGCGTGGCCTTATCTCCCCACTCGGCACTCTTCCCACCCGCTCCACTCTTCCCACGGCCACAACTGACTCCAGCGCTCGTACCCCCCTGGGTCCAAGGACCGCGCTGGTCTCGAGGCCGCCCTCGCCAAGATGGCTGCCGCCGCTCCCTTCGACGTCCCCGCCATTGTCAACGGCAAGGAGATCCGCTCGGGCGACAAGCAGCCCCAGGTCATGCCCCACGACCACCAGAAGAACCTCGCGGTCTACCACGCCGCTACCCCCGAGACCGTCGCCGCCGCCATTGACGGTGCCCTCGAGGTCAAGGACGCCTGGGAGGACCTCCCCTGGTCGGACAAGGCCGCCATCTTCCTCAAGGCCGCCGACCTCGTGGCCGTCAAGTACCGCTACGAGATCATGGCCGCTACCATGCTCGGCCAGGGCAAGAACGCCTGGCAGGCTGAGATCGACGCCGCCGCTGAGCTCGCCGACTTCCTCCGCTTCTCGGTCAAGTTTGTTGAGGAGCTCTACCAGCAGCAGCCTTCGCGCAACTCGCCCGGTGTCTGGAACCGTACCGAGTTCCGTCCTCTTGAGGGCTTCGTCCTCGCCGTCACCCCCTTCAACTTCACCGCCATCGGTGGCAACCTTGTTGGTGCCCCTGCTATCGTCGGCAACGTTGTTGTCTGGAAGCCCGCCCCCGCTGCCACCTACTCGTCGTACCTCGTCTACAAGATCTTCGAGGAGGCCGGTATGCCCGCTGGTGTCATCCAGTTCGTCCCTGGCTCGCCCCCCGACATTGTCAAGCAGTGCATCGACCACAAGGAGTTTGCCGGTCTCCACTTCACCGGCTCGACCCACGTCTTCCGCCAGCTCTGGAAGGACATTGCCAACAACGTTGACAAGTACCGCTCGTACCCCCGCATTGTTGGTGAGACTGGCGGCAAGAACTTCCACATGTACCACCCCTCGGCCGACATCAAGTCGGGTGTCGTCCAGGCCATCCGCTCGGCCTTTGAGTACTCGGGCCAGAAATGCTCGGCTCTCTCGCGTGTCTACGTCCCCCGCTCGCTCTGGGAGGCTGGCTTCCGTGACGAGCTCAAGAAGCAGGCCGAGTCGATCACCATCGGCCCCTGCACCGAGTTCGCCCACTTCACCGGCCCCGTCATTGGCCGCCCCTCGTACGAGCGCATCACCTCGGTCATCGAGAAGGCCAAGGCCGAGGGTGGCGAGATCCTCGCCGGTGGCAAGGGTGACGACTCGAAGGGCTTCTTCGTCCAGCCCACCGTCATCGTCACCAAGGACCCCAAGTCTATCAGCATGACCGAGGAGATCTTTGGCCCCGTCATGACCGTCTACGTCTACGAGGACGCCGACTTTGAGAAGACCTGCAAGCTCATCGACACCACCACCGAGTACGCCCTCACCGGCTCCATCTTCGCCCAGGACCGCAACGTCGTCGCCAAGGCCTCGCGCCTCCTCCGCAACGCCGCTGGCAACTTCTACATTAACGACAAGTCCACTGGCGCTGTCGTCGGACAACAGGTAAATCCAGAGGCATCTATAGCACTGCTGACTCTCCCAGCCCTTCGGTGGAGCTCGTGGCTCGGGAACCAACGACAAGTCGGGTTCGATCTCGATTTTCTACCGCTTCATTTCCGCTCGCTCGATCAAGGAGTCGTTCCTTGCCCCGGAGGAGTACCAGTACCCCTCCAACCTTGTTTAATATCGTCGAGAGCGTTGTCTGTATTTGTAAATTGCATGGGATGGATCGAAGTGCCACATTCGCTGAAAGGTCCGTGTGGTGGAGGTAGTTTGTGTTGGTGTCACACGAATTTCGCCTCCACCCCTGCAGCTGCGCCCCCCTGTTCCGCCAGTCCTCGCTGGTTGGGGCGTTCCGCGCCCTGTTAACGACGGGCCGGAGGTTAGCACTGACTGCACTGTAGCAGTGACAGTTACTGACGGACCGTAAAAATGTGGTTCCCTTCAGGCCGCCAGCCTCCGCTCCTCGGAGCCATGCATGAGGGCTGGGAGCTTGGACAGAGTTCTGCGAGACTCTCCGGTTTGCAGGCTTTGGGAACAGTATTGCATGCACAGCAGAGGAATCTCGCCGCCCAAGCCATCTGGAAGCTCTGTTGAAAGTGTTTGGAGGTGGAGGCGGAGGTGGTGTATGATCCGCTTGCATTACGTAATCACACCTGCTCTTCTGTCCATCCGACAATCGGACAGCAACTGGAAAGAATGGGCCAACCCGTCCTTTGTGTTATGCGTTTTGCTCATGCTTTCGGCACTATGCATGCATGCATGGATTTAACAAGACGACAAGGTGGGGCATGTATGCATGGAGACGATGCATACATACAAGTGCCGAGACTATGCACCATTAATCTACGACGAGCTGAATCAGGCGATCACGACCTTTCCTTGTCGCCAATCGCCGTGCCACTTGCCGTATAGCCATCTCCATTCTCGTCTGACAGTGATAAGTATAGCACTGTCAAGGTCTGACTGATCCCTGTTGAAAAATCTAGTCCTTTTCCTTGCCAGCTAATATTGCAATGCAGTCGTTGGATCTGTTTACAGTTTAACACGGCCACATACGCACCAGGAAACCAGGCCACGGAAGTGGCAGCCGACTCGTCAGTCGACTTCCAGAACATGATCAACACCCTCGACCACCCCCTCATTCCCTCCAGTGTCGTCCAGGAGATCCTTGGCAAGAAGGCGGCGGTTCTGGCCAAAGCATGCAGACCGCCGCGTCTACAAGCAGGCCACCCGGGACGACCTCAAGCAGCGAGTTGGAGCAGGGGACGACTCGGCGGTTGCGGAGAAGCAGCGCAGTCGGCGATTCGTGCGGAGGGATACCAGAGGAACAAACCACAAATCCAACAGCAGAGGAAGACCGCCCGTGAGAAGGAGAACCGCCTGATCGAGGCTGGCGACCCGAACGCCAGCAAGGCTCGCGCTGAGCTGAATGAAAAGAAAAACACACAGCAGACGAAAAATCAGCAAAAAGTCGTCCGCGATGCCGAATGCCAGCTCCGTGACGAGATAGACATGCACGCCATTTACAAGAGACTCAAAGAGAACCGCCGCCATCGAGTTGACAAGCGGGTGCGCGAGGGACGCCCCGAGAACCCGGCCGATTCCCATCCCATTGTCTACAACCCCGACAACGAGGAGGACATTGCCGCCAAGCTTCACGAGTGGGCCGAGAAGGAGCGTCGCAGAGGCCTCGCGCAGAAGGACAAGCGCGACGAGGACAAGCGCCTCGCTGACGAGGGCGAGACGCCAACGCCATGACCAAGCGGGACGAGGCCAATCGCCGGCACCGTGTAAACCACCTTAAGCGCAAGGGAGCTCCTGCCAACCCCAAGGACGCGGCACCCATTGACTACACCAAGCGCCGCTTCCTCACACGAAAGTAACTATCGCACCCCCTCCCAGCAGTGACACCCTAGTGGCATCTTGAGGCGCCCTCCCAGTGCAGTGACTTGTATTCAAGTGACCTGTGTTCTCCAGTGGAATGAGAATGAATGACATGTATGGTATCCAGATAATGGGCTTAAGGGCATCGAGCAAGGCTCGGGGATGATATACCAGATAGGTGCGGCCGGGGCGGGGCTTGGAGACACATGACTTGTGGAGGGGGCGATAGCCTTGACACCAATATGCGCCTCCCAGGATAGCCTCACCTCCCGACTTCGAGTACGGCCAACACTTGCCTGTCTCACCGCTGGCGCACATGAGATATGTATGCATGCAAATCTTGCAGGTATTTAACCTCTGCTGGCTACTATCCAAGAAGGGTATGCCAACGAGGGACGGGGAATGAGTCTTTCTAAGCACAAAGCGCACAGTGTACAGATCTGGAACCGTCGCCATTAGTCTGCAGGAGCGACGCGTGTATTCGCCTCTGGGATGTTTTGAGTGTTGAGTGGATATTGTATGTTTGTTATTGTTGTTGTTGTTGGTTGAACAGTTTGTTTTGGATGGGTTGGGGGGGGGGTTGGTGGACGAGGAGCAACAAGAAGTCCGAGGTCCGAAGGGGTTGCTGCTTCTGGGGTGAAGGACTCTGGTCGTCGCCATCTGCCTGTGGCGCATGTCTCGGCTCGCCTCGCCGCATCCATGTCTCTAATTCTCCTGGTTGAATCGTCGAGAATCACTCAAGATGCAATTTAGAGGCGGACCTTGACGCCCTGGCCCTCGAGGAAGATCTTGAGGTCGCTGATAAGCTCGAGTTGCTCCGCGGTGGTGAGCGACACAACGGCAGACTGGAGGAGCGAGCCGACGCTGACGTGCGAGATGCGGATCATCGAGCTGTAGTAGACATAGGCGAACATGCCCATCATGAACCTGGGGTTAGATCCTATGGCAAACGTAGAACTCACTGGCAGTCCATGCGGTCGGTCATGCCACCGTGACCGGGGATCGAGTCTCCAAAGTCCTTGATGTCAAAGGCGCGCTTGAAGCCCGACGCAAAGAAGCCGCCGAAGGGAGCGACGAGCGACGCAAAGGTGGCCATGACGAGGCAGTGGAGCTGGAAGGGGGCGTACCAGACGGTGGGAGGGGCGCGGCGGAGCTACAGAGTTAGCATTCGCATTAGTTGGCTCAACTCACAATAGTCTCGAGGAGGTTGCGGATGGCGCCGGTGAACTCAAACTCGTGCCACTCAAAGACGGGGTTGGGCTTGCAGACAATGGTGGAGAAGGCATTGACACCGAGGTCCTTGGCGGGGCAGATCATGTAGTTGAAGCGCATGAAGAAGGAACCCCAGCCGAGGGCGAAGATGAGGGTGAGGATGAAGGCACCGACAAAGCCCTCGACGGTCTTCTTCGGCGAGAGCTTGAAGAGCGAGGTACGGCCGAAGAGCTTGCCACAAACGTAGGCCATGACGTCGTTGTTAATAACAAGGGAGGCAGGGACGAAGAACCAGATGAGACCCTCGAGGATGTTGTTGACGATAAAGTGCGACGAAACGACGATCAGGAGGAGGGTGATGTGGACCCAGCAGAAGAGGGCGAACTGCTGACGGAGGTACTCGCGCTTCAGGTTGCCGACAAAGCCAACAAAGCCTGGTGTGAGCTGCTGTCTTTCTCGGGATACTCACCGACAGTGTAGAGCATGAAGCTAATGAAACGGTGGTTCTTGGCAAAGGGGATAAAGTAGGCGTCAACGAAGACGATGTGCTTGAAGTAGTAGATGATCGACTCGCCGTAGAGGAAGTAGTTGGTGACGACGAAGAAGTACCTACTGTCAGTTCCGGCCAACATCGCTAACCTCACCAGTTAAGAGTCTTGTTCCAGGTGTCCTTGGAGTTCATCTTGTTGGCGCCCTTGTCGCGGAGGTCGAAGAGGGCGGTAACCTCCTTGTAGACGAGGCTCTGGCAAAGGAGGACGAGCATGATCATGTAGGGGTGACCCATGCACAGCAGACCTGTAATGTCAGCGCCTGATCGGACAGTGCAGTTGCCGGAATGTCGCGCCCCATACTCTACGGCCGCCATGACACGCACTGATAAAGCCAAAGATCATGATAAAGGTCCAGACGGTACGGGTGACGGCGTTGCCGGCCTGCTTCTTGGGCTCCTTGGTGGCGGCAATGGTCTTCTCGCCCTCCTCGCCCTCGCCGGGCACGACGCCGTCCTCAAACTTGACAGACTGCTTGTTGGGGCTGGCGGGCGCGACAAGGTCGTTGGGACCATTGGGAGTAAAGTCCTGGGGCGTCTTGCGCTTACGGTTGGCAGGCAGCTGGTTGGCAGAGGGGTGAAGGAGGGTGGAGGGAAGTTCGGGATTGAACTTGGCGGCGGCGGGGAGGGGGGAAGGGGGAGTGACGGGGGGAGAGGGGGTCTTGAGGGTAGGAGCCGACTGCTTCTCTGTAGAAGCAGAGGCCGATGGCTTCTCGGCGGCCGGAGCGGCGGTGACAGAGGGATCAGCCTTGGGGACAGCGTCCTTGCCGTGGCCATTGGCGGCCTTCTTGTCGCCCTTGCTGACGCCGTTGGTGGCAGAGGCCGGAGGAGCCGCGGCGGCCGGAGCGGCCGGAGCAGCCTTGGAAGCAGCAGGGGTGGCTCCAGCGGCGGCCGCTTTTGCGGCCGCACGGGCGGCGCGCTTCTTGGCCGACTTAGACATCGGCTGGGAGGGTGACGAATCGGACTCGGGGGCGGTCCTGTGTGCGTGTCAGCATCTGATCAAAGAGGGTGCGGCGTGCAGCGGGGCGATATAACGCGTAGAAATGATGACTGGGCGTGCGACTCGAGGGAGTTGGAGCTGCCGTAGGAGTGGGACATGGTGGATGTGGATGACGGGTGACAGACAACACACGATCAAACAGTGAGACTTACTCATCGGCGTCGACCACCTCCTCCTCCTCCTCGTACTCGACCTCCTCGACGTTGAGGGCGTCGAACATGTTGCGTTGAACGTAAGACGGCATTGTGGTGGGTGCCGGGGGATAAAGGGATTGGGATGAAGTTGGATATGAAGAAGAAGCAGAACCCGAGCGACTTGTCCTGGAATCCAAAAGAAGTTGGAACTGTTCAGCCTGGCTGCTGCCGGCTGCCGGGTGGTGGGTGGTGTGTCAGTGGTGGTGTGGCCACTGCTGCCATGCTGCCGCCTGCTGCCTGCTGCGTGTCGCAAGCGTTCCTAATCCCTGTTAATGACGTAGAGGGCATGGCATTAGCGGGAGCATTTTGGGCCATTTTGGGACTATTGCACTCGTTGCCTGCCTCCACACTGGCCACGTGTAATAGTACACATCATTAATGGACACTGATAATCGCCTCGCACCAACCAGCATCTCTGGGCGGCTCGCACTGAAATCTTTGGCCCACGACGGTGAAAAGACGGCTGTCACCATCTCGTCTTTCTCTCTCTCTCTCATCATCCCATCAACACACAACAACACAGCCATGGCATTCAGTTGACATTTCAACGTGCTCTCGTGCAAACGACCACATGCCGGATGACCTCACTGAGTAAGTTTCCACACACCCCACCCTCTCTCCTTTGCTTGATGAGCATTACAATCCAACTCCTAAGCGCCGTTGCAAGTCAAACCCCTTGCTGGGTTTGTCGCGCGCGGCGCATGCGCCGGGTAGGACCGGTATCGCTAGCGGACCATTTTACACATGACCTGACGCGTCCACTCCAAACTACGATTTCTGCTGGAATCAAACGCTGACAGAGTATAGCCCGATACATACTGATTCTCGACAAGACTTGAAGAGTTCCCTTCCTACTGAGTGAGTACCATCTATCCTCCCTCCCGAACGCAGTGAAGATAAACCATTACCATACTTTACCTCATTCTTAACCCGCTTCGGCGGCGATTGAAGAGACAATTTCAGCCTTGACTGAGCGTTCATTTTCCACATTGATTTTTCATTATGACCTCGCTAACCGCGTAGCCATTTCTGTTATTCTCCCTCAACTGCCCCAAGCCCACGATCTGCAAGTTCTCCCACAGCTAAGGTAAGCATCTTTCCATCCCCAAGCGCACCCAAAGACACATCCGGATGAAATCTTTTCGATGGGCGGACAGTATCCAAATCCCGCGCAAGCAAACGCCCCGTGTACAAAAGTGGGCGGGGAGGAGGAGTTGGTGAATTCATCGTGAACTGATCTTGTGTCTTTGCGGACCGTGTTGTCTCTCCCATGTGCTTTGTCCGAGTAACTGGAGCTGACAGACAGTGTTTCTTGTTTCCGATCATGACTGTAGTTTAGAGTTGTCGCTGTTTGATGAACATGATGTTGTCTTGTTATTTTCTGAACACATGAGCAATTTGCTGGAGTATCCTTGGAACTTGTCCTCTCAGTTCAAGTTGCTTCTTTGATTCTGTCGCTGCTCCATGTGCTTGCTTGGTGATGAAAGTTGAGGTGAAAAGCAGGGCGACTTGGAGGGATAATGTAGTGGATACATCGGTGTTCAAGAAGACACGCGGCGTGCAGAGAGGGAGACTACATCGCAGCGCGCTCTGCGTCGGGCCGGCAGCCGCGCCTCTGACACCAGAACATTCCTCCGGACGACGCCTCTACTGCCATGCTGGTCGGCTTTTAAGCTGAGGCCTCAATCTCGCGCTCCATGAGGAGGTGGGGTTCTGGTATCAGCGTAGTCCAGACCCAGTTCCACAATGGAAAAGACCCAGGATGCACAAAGGAGAATGAATAGTCGCGCTGTGACCTGCGGCATGCAGGATAGCCAGCCGGCACGACATCGCACAGTGCTCTCCGATGGGTCGTCGCGGGCACGACAATACACCCAACGAGCCCGTGTTCCCGCAGCCGTTTGCAGCTTGCCCGCCCAGCTCGAATAAATGCTATCCGACGAGGCCTGACTCACCTCCCTCCTCGTCAAACTCGTCGCCGTGCACGACGTATCCCAGCTTGCCGTAGAACTTGACCACGGGGATCTGCCGTCAGTGCCCTTCCATTGTCCTGCCCTCTGCGCGTTCTCAATGCGCAAACAGCGAGGAACTCACCTGCGAGTGGATCTTGATCTTGACGAGCGTCTTGCCGCCGTCCTCGCGGACATACTTCATGCCCTCGGGGTGCGCGGCCACATACTCCTCGAGCTGCTGCACGAGCACGCGTCCGAGGCCAAACTGCCGGTACGCCTTGAGCACCGCCAGGCGCGTCAGCTTGCCGCGGAACGGCACGAGGCGGATCGTGCCGACGCCCTTCTGCGTCGTCGTGTCCTTGACGAGAAAGTGGACGCCGGTGCCTTCGTCGTCGACCCTGCGGCTGTCAGCTGGGCCAGGAGGGGGGGACACGAGCAGCCGACCTACTCGTCAAACTCGGTGTCGGCGGGGAAGCCCTGCTGCGTCAGCACCCTGCCCCTTTGGCGATTGCTTCTGCTGTCCTGCACCTGGCCGTCCTCGGTTCGCGACAGCTGGAGCAGTCTGCATCGCTCGGCACGTACCTGTTCGTCGACAAAGACTGGGTGCTGTCAGCACTTTACTCCACACGGCTGCGTTTCCAGAAGAAGAAAGAATCCGCCCAGCTGCTCTCCACTCACCCTCGACGCGGATCGCGTAGCAGGCCTTGATGTCCTCGGGCGACGTCGCGATGGCGCACGTGAAGCGGTCGCTCATGGTGGAGTGAGTGGAATGTGGTGTTTTGGACAGTTCGACTCGGAAATCATGGCCGAAGGAAATCATGGCCGAACGCAAAGTGGAGGTGCTGATGCGCAGTGACGTCGCTTCGCTCCCGCGTCCATCATCTCCACTTGCGTTCTGCCACAATCTCGTCTGTGATCCGCGATCGCTCACTGTCCTGGCCTCTCTGTACCGCTCTGTCCTCAGCTGGGCACAACGGTATTCTTGCATATTGCAACAGTATTCAACAACGGGCACACTCCTTATGTACTGTATATTCTTATCCTTATCCGTCGGATGATCATCTCATCATACCGGCGCCAGTTCCTGCCGGGCTCGGCCGCTAGTCGCCAAAGCCCCAGCCGTCGTCCTCGCCGCCAAACTCCCATCCATCGTCCGCATCCCAGTCGCCCTGGGTCTTGCGCACGACCAATGCCTCGACACAGATGGTCTCCTCGCCAGAGGACGGCAGGAAGTGGTCCTCGGGCGACGCGCACGCGGTCGTCCCGCCGTCGTCCATCGTCGTCACGTCTGCAAAGCTGAGCGACAGCGAGTCAAGCGGGAGGGATAGACCGTCTATGAAGGCCTCGTCCGGCGTCGGCGTGTCGGCAAATACGCGCGGGTCGTGGTGGTCACGCGTACCCGTGCCGGCGCGGACGAAATTGACGGTGCCGCTGTGAGTGCGGGCAAGGCGCAAGGATGACGGACGGGCGGGCTGGTGCGGGATGCGTGCTGCGGCGAGGACGGCAGACGAGTTTGGCGCGTGACCGATAAACTCGGCGACGGGCGACGACGAGCGCGTCCCAGTATACGGCATCGCGCTCGTGCCGTCACCGCGCAATAGGTCAAGGCGGCGCTGCTCCCGGCGCGCCGCGGCTTTGCGTCGCTTGGCCTCGCCGCGGGACGCATTCAGCGCAGCTGCAGATGCAGCAGCCGAGGGCGGTGGCGAGTCGTCCATGTCGAGCTGGAACGGGGAGGGCTCGTCGTCGGAAGCTGTTGCAGATCCCTCGCGCTCACGAGTCGAAAGCGAGTCGAAATTACCCTGCTCCTCCGCTAGCGCCCGCTCCTTCTCCCTAGCCGCGGCTAGCCGCTCCTTCTTTGTCTTGATTTCGGGCAGCACTCCGCCGAGGCTGCGAGTGCCTTTGCGCGGCTTGCCGTTCTCGTCCAGGTCCGGGCGGCGCGACCACCATGTCGGTGTATTCGATGCGGCAGAGCTGAGGGATGAGGATGATAGATTCGGAGAGTCGGGCGCGTGGAGTGGCGGAGGCGACAACACAATCTCCTTGAGGACAATGACTGTCGCACCCACCTCGGACGCCATACGCTCAAGCGTGCGCAAACTGGCGTCCATCTCCGCGCGCGTGAGGCCAATGACAGTTCCGTCGTCTGCGAGGCCGAGCTCGTAGATTGCCTCGTTCTTGCCCTGCTTCAATCGCCACATCATCTGCGTGACGAGCTTCTCGAAGCGCTCGGGTGACGGCTCGATGAGCTTGAGCTTGTACTCGATGTGGCCCTCCTTGTCGCGCTCCGCGGCGAGCTTGGGCGTGCCGCAGATCGGAGCTATATGGGGGCTACCATGAGCAGCAGCTGTGACAAGGGCATGGCGCGTCGCGTCCGAGTCGGGGGCTGCGAGCAGGCGGTCCCAGTCGCGGAGAGCTTGCGATTCGGCGTCACTCTCAGGTGTGTGCGGGGCGAACGGCGGCGTCGAACCTAGCGACGCCGTAGAGTCACGCCGCGAGCGGGGCGGCAGCGACGTTGTCGACAACGAGTGTGCAATCTCGTGCCACGGTGACGGCCTCCGGATGTCAGCGACAGCGGCCACATGAGCCTGAGACGCAAAGCCTCCGGCGTGGTTGCCGAACGAGCCCCCTGCCGACGACCCAAACGACCCACTCAGGGGCTGCGGGGCCGGCAAGGGCGGGGATGGTGTTGGTGGTGATGTTGCTGATGCAGTGACAGACGCAGAGGCCGAGGAGAGCAGCTTGGCGGCCGACATGCGGGATGAAGGGACTAGGGCGCGCACTGCGCGCTGAGTCGAGGGGGGTATGGTGAATGGAGTGCTGGAAGGTGTAGTGGATGGGTGGATGGCCTACTGGCACTCAGAGACGATGACGCGGGTGACGGCGAGGGGGGCTAACCGCAACGCGGTGTTGGTAGGCGTAGGTGTAGATCCAGGTGGCGCGGATGTGGTGGCTTGGAGGGCCACTATCAGGGGTCAGTATGATGGCGGGGGGGACGGGACGTACTTGACTGTCGGGGGGTGAGTACACCTATGGCGGGGGGTTGGTGGTTGCGACCGTGTACTGAGTCCGTGGGGGTATACGAGTGATGCTGAGAAACAGGATACGGCGGCAAGAAGTGGGCTGATTGAGGACAAGAGAGAAAGGCGAAGATGAGATGGCGATGGGGATGGCGATGAGGGGATGGATGGAGTCTGAACAACAAACCTAACTCGTCATTACCCCACCCACCCACCTCCCACCGCTCCCCTTTATCCGGCCCACGCGTTTAGATTGGAACGGAGATCGGGCACTGTCCGCTTACCGATGACACACCATCTCTCTCCGACAACATGTGTGATGGTGGTGCGATGTTCGAGCTGCTCTCTTCCTCTCCCCATCAACACAAACAACACACTCATTGCACAATGTCCAGAATATGGAAGAGCTGGGCAACATGGCTTGCAGTAAGCCTTGCGCTTCTGCTGCTCGTCGCCGCCGACGACACGGAGAAGCGGCACACCAACAATTGGGCCGTACTCGTGGGCGCGTCCCGGTACTGGTTCAACTATCGCGTGAGTTGTCCTAATGTTCGGGTTGGGCGCTCGCTGCAAGGAGGCAGGGTGTTGTTGCTGCCGCAAACGCCATGGACAGCGACCATTTCCTCTCTCGGTACCGACTCAGCACCTCGCCGCCTCGCGCTAACTCACAGCACATGGCCAACGTGCTCGCGATGTACCGCACGATCAAGCGACTCGGTATCCCGGACCAGAACATCATCCTGATGCTTGCGGATGACGTTGCCTGCAACGCGCGCAACGTCTTCCCTGCGACCGTGTACGCGAACCGCGACCGTCGGATGGACCTGTACGGAGACACGGTCGAGGTCGACTACGGAGGCTACGACGTGACTGTTGAGAACTTTCTGCGCCTGCTGACTGGTGAGCTATACAACACACGGAGCCAGCTAACTCCAGGCCGTTTTGACGATAATGTGCCCCCCAACAAGCGCCTCCTCAGCGATGCCTCATCGAACGTCTTCATCTTCATGACGGGCCATGGCGGTAACCAGTTCCTCAAGTTCCAGGACAACGAGGAGCTGAGCGCGTTTGACATTGCGGATGCTGTGGAGCAGATGTGGGAGAAGCGGAGGTAGGTAAAGGGGGCCCGCCCGTTCAACTATACTAACGTCAGATACAACAAGCTCTTCTTCATGATCGACACGTGTCAGGCGAACACCATGTTCTCGCAGTTCTACTCGCCCAACATTATCGCCACTGGCTCTGCCAAACTCGGCCAGGACTCGTTCTCGCACCACTCGGACCCGGACATTGGCGTAGCCGTTATTGATGGCTTCACCCACTTTGTCCTCCACTACCTTGAGGGCTTGAACAAGACGTCCAAGCAGACGGTCCAGGATCTCGTGAGTTCACTCCTGTCCTAGGAACTGCGTTGACCCCAGTTTGACGCGTATGACCGCGACGAGATCCACTCCGACCCCGGCGTCTCGACGCACCTGTCGCGCACCCCCGCGAGCGAGATCCTGCTTACCGACTTCTTTGCCAGCGTTGCGAGCGTCGAGGTGACTGAGCCGAATGCCAGCGGGGCGGGCGAGGCCGACGCGGCGACCGGTGCAGACTGGGTCGCCGAGCCCTCTGCCGGCAACAGCGACGAGCAGCCCGAGGCGAGCAAGGCCGCCAAGCCTGTCCGTCCGCTCCGCGCTGCTGTGTCCGAGGAGCCCAAGGGCCGGACTGCATTCACGCCCACGACGGCCGCTAGCGCCGTCAGCTCGGCGCAGGGACTCATTGGCGCCGCTGTGATCGCCGGTGCCGGCCTCGCGGCGCTCGCGTTCACGCGCAAGTAGGAGTGCATATTTTGATAGACCGTGACATCCAGACCCATGTATTGCTTGTCCTTGCCCTTGCCCTCTGCCCTGCTGTCCACTTTTCTCCTGAGCCCCTCATGCATGGTCCGTGGTTCATCCTGCTGCCGATCTGTCATCTCTATCATCACTACCATCCGTCATCTGTCTAGGTTCTATCAAACCCGGCGCGCGGCCTTTTGATGCCCATCTCCCATTGCGTGGTACAACCCGTCTCGCAACTAGAGACGCTTGGCGGCGTCGGCCTGTCCGACAATCTTAGCAAGGCGGAGGCCAAAGTCGAGCGCCATGCCGAGGGGGAGGACGAGGAAAGGAATGTACGAGCTGAGGAGCATGCCGAGCTCCTGGGCGTTGAGCGGGGGCTGCGGCTCGGAGCCCGCGAGCAGCGCGTTTAGGACGGGGAGAAGCGTGGTGGCGGTCGATGCGCCGTACGCAACAAGGAGGGGGTAGACGCGGCGGTCGTCTGTGGTGTCAGCGCCGTTGCCATTGGTACTGTCAGCGTCGGGCCAGGTGCAGCCTTAACCGTGGCTAACGCCAGCTGCAGGGACCGCCTGGCTATCAAATGCGCCGCGTGACCGCTCAGCTTCCCGCCCCGGCACGCTGTACTCTCTGCACTCACTCTTCCAGAGGCACCACGCGCCGATGATAAAGCACGGCAGCTGGAAGCCGCCCTCGAGGCAGAAGAACGTTTTGAGCCACGCCCAGTTGGGGTTGTCGGCGAGCACGCCTCCGACGATGGGGTCGCGCGTCATGGCCATGTACCACTGGAGCAGCTTCTCGGGCGGGCTGCCGGCCACCCAGGAGCGCGGGTAGAACGGCTGGAGGTCGACCATGAGCGTCGTGGGGATGTGCATCTGGGCGCGTTAGCTAATGGTGGAGGTGGGAGTGGAGGGACGCACGACGAGGAACATGAAGTACACCCTGTCCATGGGGCGGCCGGCGAAGCGAGACATGGCAAGTGTGCTGTGCTGTGGTGGCGGAGATGAGGTGAGTGCTGCGGGGTGAAGAGTCGGCAACGTGTGGAGGAGAACGCGTCGAGCAGTGCAAGGATGCGCAATGATCGCGGACCCAACCATAGCACGATCGGTCCGGGGCATAGGTCCTGGGTGGCAAACAGCAGCGATAATGCTGTCACGTGGCGATTTGGTTCCGCGCTCCATCGAGTCCAGTCCACCAGAAGTTGAGCTGGGCGGAGTGCGACTGTTTCCAAACACCTCGCTCGACGTCCTTTCCACCCTTCTTTCACGAACAACATCTAACACCCCACCCCCACCATGGACTTTGAGGACGAGGTTGACTGGGGAATGGGAGACGAGGACGTCATTTCCCTTCCCGGTGATGACCTCGATCTCGACGGTGAGTTCACTCGCCAGCGTCAAGTGGGCATATGCTGATCCGCTCCCAGACTTCCAGCCCGAACCCAGTGGCGCAGCTCCCTCGGAACCCACAAAGGCGGAGACGCCCAGGCCTGCACCGGCTCCTGCTTCCCCCACAGCACCGGCTGCTGATCGCACGCGTCCCAGCCCCAACGACGACCGCCGCGACATCCGCCGGCCCGCCGATCGCACCGAGCGCCCGCGCCTACCTTCCAAAGTCAGTCACCGTGCTTGACTGTCACAGCCCACTTCACCTCCCTCCCCTCCGCCAAGCTCTCAATGCTTACCTTTTTCAGTCTGACCCACCTTCTCGCCCATCTCCTCGTGCCGAACCGCCGCGCGGTCCCCGGAACGTCTCCCATGCCAATGATGTGCCGCCGCGCCCTCGCTCTCCCGTGCGCGAAGCGGCCAACTCTGGAAACGCGACGGCAGCTAATGAAGTGGAGAGGAACAATTCCCAGGACAGCCGCGCCAAGAACTCCGCCGCCGCTAACGGCTCTGCCCCTTCTGAGCGCCGCGATGAGCCTCCTTCCGCCACAGTAGACGATCTACCCCCCGGCTGGCAGCGCGTATGGTCCAACTCCAAGTCCGAGTACTTTTACTACCACAAGCCGACGGACAAGACCTCGTGGGACAAGCCGACTGCCTCCAACACCGCCGGATCTGATGACAAGGAGAAAGATGGAAAGACTGACTCGGGCAATAGCCGGCGCCGCAGCACACCGCCCACAGGGCCCAAGGAGGACCGGGACAGGAACCGCGAGCGGGACCGTGAGCGCGAGAGGGAGAGGGACCGCGATCGTGAACGTGAGCGTGAGCGCGATCGTGATCGCCGCGACGGTGGACGAGGCCGCCACCCGCCCACCGCCCCCCGCGACCGCCCGACGTCGCAGGGAGGGCTGGTAGACCGTCTCGGTCCTCGCCTTCCTGAGCGTGCTCCCGCTGTACCCGCTGCGCCCCGTTTGCGCTCTCCCCAGCGCCAGCAGGCCACGGCCGCCTCCGAAAGCGCAAACGCTCCAGGAATACACCCCGACCGCGCGCGCATGTTCCAGACTGGCACTGCAGCAGCACCCCGTGCACCAGCCCCCGCGCCGAACGGACCCCGGGACGACAATAGAAGCAGTACGTGTCCCGCACCTCCAGCCAGCCGCGCCTCTCCGTTGCCATCCGTGCCCGTTCTTCGTTACCATTCTGCCACTTCCCATCGCTCGTTGGTGTCGTTGCCGCTGCCGCGCCACCCGTTGTGCGCGCTTTCCTCGGAGATACTTTGGATCTGGCCGCCCGTGGCCTGTGTGAAGTGACGTCGTGACATGACAGACGTGTGTATGGACATGTGACGTCGTACCAATCGTCTGGAGCGTCATCATCAACGTGGTGGAGGCCACCAGACACCAACCAGTAACCCTAACCCCTTCCTTCACCCACACCCACATCATGGCGCGGCTGGTCAACCCCGGTGAACTGCGCTTATAGGAAGACGCGACCCGCGCCCGCAGCCCGCCTCGCGCCCCGCTCGTCGACAACAGGAGGGACGAGCGTGGCGGCCCATCGCGCGAACGCGAACCAGCGGCTGCGGCGCCCGCGCAAACACAGGTTCCAACCACCACACCTCCATCTGAATCTACACAGCCGCCATCGCAGCAGGACCGCGCGGGACCAATGGTTCACCCGAGCCGCCTCGCTCATCTACCCGGTAACTCGAACGCGAACTCGAACCCTCGGCACCCGAACGTGGTCGCTAGCACGCATCCGAGTCGCGACGACCGTCCCGCCAACGCAGCCACGGTCGCCCCTCGCGACGACCCGAGGCCCCGCGCATGGGGACCCGGCTCAGCGACTGACCGCCGAGCGCAGCCGCAGCCATCGCGCCGCGACGACCCACCATCACGCTGGCCGGCGCGTGATGCCCCCATGGCGCCGCGGGATGATCGTGACAGGTGGCCTGTTGACAGGGATAGGCGCCCGGATGACAGGCGAGATGACAGGCGAGATGACAGGCGTGGTGATGACAGGCGAGACGACAGGCGCGGCGATGATAGGCGCGACAACCGCCGGGATGGCTGGCGTAACGACGGCAAGCGCGATGCGGCCGCCGACGCCCGCTCCACTGCTTCGACTGCCCCGGTAACCGCAACTGCAACTACCAACCCATCAAAGGACGATGCTCGCACCGCCTCCTCTCCAGCTGACGCACCGCCTTCGACCTCTACGGCGACCTCTGTACCCACCTCGACGGACGCCGAGGCCCGCCGTGCCCGCCTGCGCGAGGAGGCGGAGAAGGCGCGTGACGCGCTCCGCCGCATCGAGCAGGAGGAGGCCCAGCTCGCGCGCGAGGAACGCCTCAAGGAGCAGGTGCGCGCTGGTCTAGAGCGCAAGGATAAGGAGAAGAAGGATAAGACCAGCATGTCGCCGGAGGCTCCGTCTGCACCCGTCCCGACCAACGACTCCAAGACGGACTCCGCCGCCAACGCCTCCGAGGTGTCCGACACGAACACCAAGACGGATGCCCCAGGCGACAGCAACGAGCATATGGACGTCGATGAGCCCATACAGCGTGGAAGCGACCGCAGCTCTAGCGGCCCGGCCCCAGCCGGTACCATTGGGAATGGCGGTGTTGGTAGGCGCCGCCGTGGTGGCCGCGGCATCCGCGGGGGCGGACCCGGTGCGCCGCTCCGCCAGCCCGTCGGCCCGCCCTCGGAGATCACTCCCGGCTTCTCCAGTGGCAACGGTGCAGCTGGGTCGTCATCTGCGTCGGCCGCCGCTTCTGCTCCAGTATCAGGACCGGCACCCGGGCAGGACCGCGGCAGCAACCTGCCGGCGCGCCCATCGCCCGAGCGGCCGCTGCCGCGGTATGGCCCCAATGCGCCCGGCGCACGTCGCGGCGGCGGCGGCGGCGGAGAGCCGGTGCGCGAGGTCGGGTACTCGACAAAAGACCTACCGCAGGGATACGACCGGTATATACCCGGCGGGGATGATCGCTCCGGAGGCGGGCGCGACAGGGAGAGGGAGCGCGGCGGACGCGGTGGAGATCGGGACAGGGACATGCAGAGGGAGCGGGAGAGGGACAGGGAGCGTGATCGTGATCGCGACCGCGCCCGGGACCAGGACCGCGAAAGGGAGCGCGATCGCGACCGGAACCGCAACCGCGGCGACGAGCGGCCCGGGGACCGCGAGCGCGAGCGCGAGCGGCTCAAGCGCCCGTCGGACGGCAACATGTATCCTGTAAGTTCCAGCTGACGTTTCTGGGCCACAACAGCTGACTCGACTCGCAGGACGCAAAGAGGGCGCGGCCCGCGGGAGCACCGGCGCGTCCGGGGGAGAGCTGGGGCGAGCGGCGTGAGCGCGAGATGCGCGAGAGGGAGCGGAGATAGGGGGTAGAGCGAAGAGGGTAGAGGAAGCTGTACACTGTACATATCGCCATCTCGATATAAGACATATACAATATGTCACACACATAGCCGCCATCTTTGTTAGTGGATCAGCCAGAGATTAGAGTCAGTATGGGACGCAGGGCGCAATGCAGCGCAGTGCAAGGCAATGCAGATGCTAGCCGTCGTGCTGCGATGCATACGAGCGTTGCTGTCTAGTAGATTTTAGGAGGCTCGGCGTGCCAGACCTGGCCAAAGTAGAGCTCGAGGACTGTGCGGGCCATGTTGAAGCCGAGGAGGCTGAGGAGGTAGCCTCCGAGGAGAGGGAGGAGGGGCGCGAGGAAGAGCTCTGAGCGGGCGACGAACGGCAGGGCGGCGTAGCCGAGGTATGTGACGTAGATGTACTGGAAGCCGGCAATGAGGAAGAGGGTGCTGGCGGTTAGCGATGAGATACGTCAAACCACGGCGGCGACGCGTCGTGGCTCTTGTTGGCTCTTGGGGCCGGGGACTCACTTTCCGAGGAAAAGGCAGACCCAGTTGTTGCGGACGACGAGCGCGGCGAGGGGGAGGAGCGCGACGTAGGTGCTGAGGAACGCCGGGAAAAACGAGTTGACGGCGACGTCGAACGCGTACGTGAACTCTACGCGCGAGTCGGTGATGGCGCTGTGGCCCGACGACGACACCATGAGGCGGTTCGCGATGAACCAGAACACGAGCGCGACGGCGAGGGACGCGAGGATGAAGTCGCCTGGCGGTCAGCTTCAGATCAGAACACAATACGAGTTGCAGCAGACCTTGGAGGCCTGTCAGACTGCAGTGCGCTCAGCACTTACGGAAGATCATCTTCAGGATCACGGCAATGGCACCCGACGTCGACTTGCCGTACATGAAGCTCCAGGCGCCGCCGGTCACGGCAAGACAGGCAGAGATGAGGAAGAGCATCGCGGGGTCGTCGCGCGCCCACAGGTTCTTTGTCTGCTTGCTGCCGGTTAGATTGGTGCTCTCCCTGCAACCCACTGGTGATATGTCTGCTTGTACACCCTTCGCGGGGCGACGACGAGATATGTCAACTGCCAGAACGCAAGCTCAAAGTCCTGGACGTCAGTCTTGTCCTGCTCTCGAGGGCGCATCTGCTTCGGAGCCGACATCTTAGCAGTGCGCTCCCTATACCAGCAAGTGATTGCACTTTGCGCGAAGCAGGCCCGCAAACATCTCATCCGCAACAGGCAATCCGGAACGCACCATGGACTTGAACTTTGTCAACCGCCGCAACATGATGGGCATGCCTCGCCGCGGGAGGGCACTGTCGCCAAAGCCGTCAAACTGCGGACCGGGGCTTGATGTTGGCAGCAGTGGTGCCATGTTGACTTGTGGTCTGAGACGGATGGAAGACAGGTTGGGATAGGGCGTGGATGGCGACTACTTGAAAGCAGTCGTCTCAGGGAGGAGAGGAGGGTGGTGTGGGTGGGGGGGTGAATGCAGGGGAGGGGGATGAATGGATCCGGGGTTCTGTTTTGTGCTTGCGATGCAAATGTGGTGGGGGGTGGGGGTTGTGATGGTGAGTAGCGGGGTAGACGATGAGTGTGATGGTGAGCAGATGCAATACACTGAACATTCACTCGTACTCTTTCCACCCCTCGAACTGTGCTTATCATCCATCACCTGTCAAGCTCATAAGCTGGAGTAATACAAGGCCAAACATTGACGTGGACTTGAAGAGCTGCCATGCCGTTTCCACGCGAGGAAAAAAATACTCCCGGGTGGGCCCCACGCCCGCCATCGAGATTTTTGCCAGGCCGCCCAGCAAGAGTATTATTTTGATGAAATTCATTTCGAGCTGGTTGGGTGTTCTCTTTCTCGTTCAGTGTAGTTGCTTTTCCGAGAGAACAAAGGAGCCGACTCCTACATCACACGATCCCGTTCTTGTAAAACAACACCACTACCCACCCCCAAAAAAGGCCAGCGATATGGCCTCCAACGTCCTCCCCCTCTTCTGGCACCTCGCCTCCTCGTCCCGCGGCACTCGTCTCGGCGCCTCCGCCGACCTCGTCTCCGCCATCGAGGGCTTCCAGCGCTCTTTCATCGCCACAAAGGGCGAGTCCACAGCCGACGATGAGGACGAGGACGAGGACGACGATGACGACGAGGAGGATGGAGCCGACGATGGCGGAAGCGAGTCCGGCATGGAGGTCGACGCTTCCGACGACGAGGACGAGGACGACGAGATGCAGGCCGCGCGCAAGGCCGAGGCCGCCAAGCTCGACGCTGCCCTCGCAAGGAATAACTCTCCCGATGTCGTTTACACCGTCAAGCGTCTCGTTCGTGGTCTCGCAAGCTCCCGCGAGAGCAGTCGGTTGGGTTTCGCGGTCGCCCTTACTGAAGTAGGTCATGAAGCGCTTGGGATGTCAGCGGGCATCTCCTGTGGAACGCGTCGCTAACAGTTCAGCTCCTTACCCGCATACCCACTGTCACCGCCGCCCAGGTTCTGTCGCTTCTTATCCGCGCATCAACATGGAACCAGGGCATGAAGGGTACCGAGGAGCGCGCCATGATGTTCGCTCGCCTGTTCGGTCTCATCGCTCTCGCCGACTCTGGAACACTGTTTGCCCCCACCGCGACCATCAAGGACTTTGGCACCGCCGTCGACACCCTCATTGCCCTCGGCGAGGCCAAGGAGTGGCTCGCTGAGGCTGCCGGCTGGGGCCTCCTCCGCGTCGTCCGGGGTCTCACCGCGTCCAACGCCGAGTGGAAGGGCGAGGCCATCAAGAAGCTCACCGACATTATCTATGCCGACAAGGCCTGGACCGCCGAGAAGGTTGCCCTCACCCTTCTTCTCTCGGCCAAGGCCCCCGAGCTCGACTGGAAGACTCTCCTTGGCCCCACCTTCAAGCACACACCCCTCCTCGCTCCCCAGAACCTTCCCACCCTCGGCCGTGTCCTCAAGGAGGGTGGTGTCAACGAGGAGGCCGAGACTGCTGGCCGTGCTGGCACCTACAAGCCCCAGCTCCACTACGTCTGGGACATTATCCTCGACACCTACTTCAAGGAGGAGGTTGCCCCCACTGTCGCCCCCTTCTCGGACTTCTTCCGTGTTGTTGTTGACGAGTCGCTCTTCGCCAACACCTCGTCTCCCGAGCGCAAGTACTGGGGCTTCCAGGTCTTTGAGCGCGCTCTCCCTCTCGTTGACGCCGCTTCGGTTCCCCTCATCTTCACTCCCAACTTTATGCGCTCGTGGATCAACAACCTCTCGTCGTCGGACCGCCACCTCCACAAGGCCGCCGTCTCCGCCGCCAAGGTCGTCCAGGAGCACGTCAAGACCTCGCCCGCCGCTGGCTTCACCCTCCTCTCGCAGCTCGTTGGCAAGCATGGCCGCCCCGACTTTGACCGTGTCACCAAGACCAAGACCGTCGAGAGCATCATGGCCAGCCTCACCCCCGAGGGTGTTTCCGACTACGTCGCGTACCTCGAGAAGGTTGTCCTTGGCGGCGACGAGAAGGAGACCTCGACCCTTGAGGACCGCCGCGCCTGGGCCCTTGACCAGATGATTGCCCTCATGCGCAACGGTGCCGTCCCCAAGGCCGACGAGTGGGTCTCGCGCGTCCTCGACTTCCTCCAGCTCCACGGCTTCTTCATCGTCCGCAAGGCCGACAAGAAGAACAAGATTGAGGCGGTGAGTTGACATCGTAGCGCCTTTGCTAACTCTCAGCTCCACAACGTTGCCAAACCCCCCTTCTCGGAGATCACCTCGGCCGCTACCCGTGCCCGCTTCGCTGCCGCTCTTGTCGAGGCCACCGCCGCTGTCCCGCCCAAGGACTCTGGTCGCGTTCAGGGCACCGACGCCTCGGGCAAGCTCTGGCTCACCCGCGCGCTCGAGATCATGGCCACCCTTGAGGCCAACAAGAAGCACGTCGAGCTCACCACTGACGCAGACGATGAGATCAAGCGCATTCGTGCCGAGGCCCACGAGGTCCTCAAGACTCTCGCCAAGCAGAAGAGCGACACGGCCCGCGGTTCGCAGATCCTCATCTCGTTCCTTGTTCTCCAGACCTACGACGAGGTCGAGGACGCGCTCGACCTTCTTGAGGACGCTGTCGGTGCCGCCCGCGACCTCTTCAAGGAGGTGAAGAAGGAGAAGAAGACCAAGCGCAAGAGCAACGCTGCCGTCGAGACTCCCGCCGAGGAGGGTGTCCCCCCTCCCATCGACGCCATCCTCGACGTCCTCATCGCCCTTCTCGACAAGAACTCGGCCGACATGCGTGCCCTTGCCAACCTTGTCTTTGGCATGATCTCGTCCGAGTTCACCGGCAGCAGTATCCAGCACCTTATTGCTCAGCTCGAGCAGTCGGGTGCTGCCGAGGTTGAGGAGGCCGAGGAGGAGGACTCGCAGTCCACTGGCGACGACGACGACGAGGCCGAGTCTGACGCCGAGTCGGAGGCTTCGGAGATCGAGGTCGAGTCGGATGACGACGCTGACGCGACGGTTGACCCCGAGTTCCGCAAGCGCGTCGCCGAGGCCCTCAAGGTTTCGGGCATGGCTGTCGACGAGGACGAGGAGGAGAACGACGAGGATGACTCGGACAACGAGTCTGTCTGGGACGACGAGCAGATGATGAAGGTCGACGAGCAGCTCGCTGCCGTCTTCAAATCGCAGGCCAGCAACAAGCGCAGCGACCTGAAGCGTGAGTGATAGATGTCCATTTCGCATCGATCAATCCATGCTGACATGCAGACGCCGCCATCGAGTCGCTCCACTTCAAGAACCGCATCCTCGACTTCTTTGACCTCTTCGCCAAGAAGCAGGCTACTTCGGCCGTCGTCCTCGACGTCCTCGTTCCTCTTCTCAACCTTACCCGCGCTGGTGGTGAGCTCGGCAACAAGGCCGCCGGTATCATCCGCCAGCGCTTCGGCAAGGCCGCCCACTCTCCTGCCGCCGCTGCTGACGAGGCCAAGGCCAAGGAGATCCTGGAGGCCATCCACAACCTTGCCCGTCACGCTCCCTCGGCCGAGTTCTCCAACCTCTGCTCGTCTGCTTCCCTCTTCGCCGCCCGCGCCGCTCCCTCCGCTGCTGGCGAGGCCTACGCTGCCACCCTTGCGGACTACATGACCCGCAAGGCGTCCGAGGTGCACGCGCCCTTCGTTGCCGAATACATTAAGCGCCACCCCGCCAAGGCTTGGGCTCTCGCCCCCGCTCTTGCCGGCTACGTCGCTCCCGGTGCCGGCGTCAACGCGTTCCGCCAGACCCAGGCGTTCAACATGCTCTCGTCGCTCGTCACCCACATCCCCCAGCTCGTCAAGGCCGGCGACATCAAGAAGGCCGACGCCGAGAAGGTTCTCGCCCAGTCGGCGCAGGACGGCTTCGCGACCCTTGAGGGCGTCGCGGACGGCAAGCTCGACTGGAAGGCCGACCGCCTCAAGGAGGTGCTCCGCTTCATGCTCGTCGTTGCCCGCTGCGCGTCGAGCCTCGACAAGGACGGTGCCGCCAAGATCTGCGGTGCCGACAAGATCGCTGCCGTCTCGGACAAGGTCAAGAACGGCGAGAAGACCAAGGAGATGAAGTCGCTCAACGGCCTCCTGGCACAGCTCGCCGCTGTCCTGGGCCAGAAGGAGAAGAAGGAGGCCGGCAAGGGCAAGGCTGACGCCGCCGACGCCGAGGCCAAGCCTAAGAAGAGGAAGGCCGAGGACAAGGAGGAGGACAAGACCGAGAAGCCCAAGACCAAGCCCAAGGCTGTCAAGGCTAAGAAGGTCAAGGCGTAGGAGATCATAGAGACTGGCATAATGCATTGATACCATAGACATTAAGAGCCGTTAACAGGAAGGCGTACGCATGGCATTTCGCAACTGACAGGACATCCTCCCACTACATCCACGGCCCCCTGCCAACCACTTCTTGTCGATCTCCTGACTCTGGGAACAACATCTCACGTATGCACATTAGCTTTCCAGGATTCAGTGCTCACTGACATGGGTGGGGTGACTACCGCTGCAGGTGCTGACGCACCTCTCGCTCCAGAGGGAAGAGCATGGATCCACACAGCCATGCATTGGATATTAGCCCGGGGTGCAGAACGGTGTCGGCGCGGTGCATGGAGTTGTTGTCGCTGGTGCTGCAAAGTGTGTTGTCATGCCATACTCGGACTTCGGCGTGCTGCGAAACCGCGTCTCGGCGTGCGGGGCCACGCGATGCATTCGTCGTCCAACGTAGCCGATCGCCCACCCGGCATTTGTTATCGTCTCCCACTCATTCATTCAACCATCCCTCCTCGCGCGCGACAGTGCATAGCCACACCCGACTGTCTCTGTCTACCCCCAGTGTCCTAACCTTACTGGAGAAATGTCCGAGGTGGTCGTGTACGACTCGCCGCACCCAGCGCCGTTCATCCCCGCGACATCCCTCTTCCACTACGTCTTCCCTGACGCCCCGGCGGTATCGACCACGGGCCCCCACTCCCCTTCGGATGTGGCCTTCATTGACGGACTGAGCGGGCGCGTCGCGTCGCGCGCAGACGTATACTCGACGGCCCTGCGGCTGCACACGACGCTGAAGCAGATGGGTGTGAGGCGCGGCGACACGGCGCTCCTGTGGGCGCCGAACAGCATCGAGTTTGCCGAGATCACCTACGGCTGCGTGGCCGCTGGCGTCATCATCTCGCCCGCAAACGTCGCGTACACTGCTGACGAGATTGCGCATCAGTTTAACGACTCGGGCGCGAGCGTCGCGTTCGTTGCCCCGCCCCTCTTGCCCACCTTCGAGCTCGCCCGAGCCAAGTTCAAGCGCGAGCTGCCCAACGACCGCATCATCCTCGTCACGGACCCAACGCACGGCAACGGCCTGGGCGGAACGTACCGCTCGCTCTACGATGTGCTCGCATACGAGCTAACCCCTGCGGAGCGCTTTGAGAACGACCCGCTCGCGACCACTTGGCTCTTCTACTCGTCCGGCACCACCGGCCTGCCGAAGGGCGTCATGACGACGCACCAGAACCTCATAGCACAGGCGTGCATGAACAAGACCTGCTTCGAGCCCTCCAACGGCCAGACTGACACTTGGCTCGGCTTCCTCCCCATGTCGCACATGTACGGCGCGTTCATGTTCATGGTCCTCGCCCTCGACCGCGGCGTCAAACTCGTCATCCTGCCAAAGTACGACGAGGTGCAGGTGTTTGAGGCCATCCAGAAGTTTCAGGTCTCGTTCGCGTTCCTCGTTCCCCCCATCATTGTCTCGTGGCTCTCGACCCCGAATGCAAAGAGCTACAACTTGCACAGTCTCAAGATGGCGCTCACGGGCGCAGCACCCATCAGCGGCGACTTGGTCATGGAGATTGAGCGCAAGATGGGCTTCAAGATCCTCGAGGCATATGGTGGGTAACAGACTGCTTGAATAACACCCGCTAACAACAGGAATGACGGAGACGTCGCCGTGTATCCTCTCATATACATCACGTGATACCAGGATGCCCGCCGGCTGGTGCGGAACGCTCAACTCGACATATCAGGCTCGCATTGTCAAGGAGGACGGGACCGACGCCAAGCTGCTGGAGCCCGGGGAGCTGTGGGTCCGAGGTCCGAATGTCATGAAGGGCTACCACGACAATCCCGACGCGAACGCCCGCACCTTTGCGCCTGGCGGCTGGCTCATGACCGGAGACGTCCTCGTCCGCGACAAACACGGCTACTACCGGTGAGCACAACGCTAGCTGTTAATCAGTAGGAAGTCACTAACAGCACCAGTGTCGTGGACCGCCTCAAGGAGCTGATCAAGTACAAGGGCTTCCAGGTTGCGCCAGCGGAGCTGGAGGGTCTGCTGCTGGAGCACAAGCAGATTGTGGACGTGGGTGTCGTCGGCGTGTTCGATCAGGCGCAGCAGACCGAGCTGCCGCGGGCATACATTGTCGTGGCCCCGTCCGTTGCCGCGACTCTCACGACGGCAAAAGACTTGCACAAGTTTAAGAAGGGCGTCGCCGAGTGGCTTGCCAAGCGCGTCGCGCCGCACAAGCGCCTCCGCGGCGGCGTCGTCGTCGTGGACGTGGTCCCCAAGAGCCCCAGCGGCAAGATCCTCCGCAAGGTCCTCCGCGAGCGCGCAGGACCCGAGCGCGCAGCCGAGCTTGACGCGGAGGAAGAGAGGAAGCATAAGCGCAAGCACAGGGCGAGGTTGTAGATGACAGTAGAGGGAGCAAGCATGTGCATGAGCGGGTGACTAGACGGTTGTATTGCTTGATGAAGGACAAATCGAACTTGGACAGAGCACCATGCTATGCTCTGACTTCCTCGCTTCGTAAGGTTCTCCAGCGCAAGACAGACGTGATGATGGCGCTGAGCAGGAAGGCTGTGCGCTGCGACGCTCTGATCAACAGAGGCAGCGGGCAGTGCCGACCGCATATGCGACACCTTGGCACACGCTTGTAATTGAACATGCTTGCTATGGTCGAGCGGAGCAGTGCAGTCCACCGCGTGCTGCACTTGAGAGAACGTTCGCCCCAGAGCCAAGGATTCTGGTGCTTTGACGCCAGCCTATTCGATGATCTCCAGAGTTGTCTTGGCACACCGCCGAAAGCCACAGACCACTTTGTCTCGGAGCTGGAAATACACAAACCGGATGCGCTGTACACAGCACATGACGAGGACGAGCAAGCGAGCAAGCGAGTGAACGGAGGGGCTGCTCTCAAAAGATACATAATCCAGGCGGCGCTTTGTTCTTGACCCTCAGCGACCACTCGCGCCAACGCCAGCAAAAAGCAACATGGGAGCTGACAACCAGAATCAACAGACGTCGAGGGCGGCGCCGAGCTTCAACATTTCGTACTCGTACGCGACTCCCTACGGGACCGTTACCTTCCCTCCAGCCGGCAGCGCGCCGGGCGGCATCTCGCCTGGCGTCATGGTGGGAAGCGGCGGATATGCCCCCGCCTTTTACTCTCCTCCCGCGGCCAAGCCGGCCACTAAACCAACCTCGCCTCCAGCGCAGCCGCCACTCCCAGCTGCGAGCACACCCCCGTTGAACTATCAGAGCACATACCAGCCGAACCCCTCCTCCTATCAGCCCCACAGCAACCAGAACCAACAGTACCAGTCGTGGAATCAGCACCAGCCCCCGTCCCAGTCACACGCGCCGGCGGGGCAGCCGCCTCCGTCCAAGTTCTCCTTCTCGTCACTCTTTTCCCCAGGCGCCGGAGTCGGGAAGAACATAACTCTTGACGGAACCGGTGACGGGATTCACTCTGTTGGTCACACCTCCCTTCCACCCGACGAGGTGACCCCTCTCCCCACGGTACGCGACAGTGGCCCACCAGGCCTTCTCCCCGAGTGTATCGGCTCGCAGCCGCGCAACCACGTCCTTGTCTTTTACCGCCACCAAGCGCACCCGACCGCGCTGTGTTGCAACCGCTGCCATGCCGACTACACCGCGCACACCCCGCTCGCCGCCCCCGCGTTTTCGCCAGTTACGCTCTCTGGAGCAGTGTGCTCCTTTGGCGGGTACAGGATGAAGAACGCCCTCCGTCCCCCGTCGGCATCTACTCCGTCCCTCCAGGCAATCCTCGACCACATCGCAAGTGCAGGGTCCAAGTGTGGCGACGGTGGCTGGTTCTCTCTCGCTGGCGGTGCGCTCTGCGGACACTGCCGCGCTTCCACTGTCGCCGATTCTGCGTTTGAGAGCCTGATCGGCCCCGGCGCCCCAGATACCTGCATCATGTCGATGCCGTATGTTGTGCGCGCGTTCACAAAGCTTGCGCCGCGAGGAAACTTTTCCGAGTTCCAGACAGCCGTCACCCGCCGCTTGGCCGTACCCAGCTGCGGCGCGACGTACCTGCCGACCCAGTTCTTTACCCCACAGCGGCAGCTCGACCTGCACGTCTGCGAAGCGTGCCTTTTGGACAATGTCGGCTACTCGCGCTTCGAGGCCGAGTTCATTCCCATTCCGGCAAAGGCGAGAGGTTGCGACTTGGGAACGAGCACCCAGCTCCAGGTCGCGCTCGAGACAGCACTGCACCACTCGGACTTTTCCACGTTCTGGGCCGCCGCTTCGCGGATGGTGTATGCCCGCGCGGACGCCGTGTCCGGCGCTCGTCCCCCAGTATTCTACACTCTGGTCACAAACCAAGCCGGCCCAGACTCCGAGTTTGATATCTGCGACGCCTGCCATGCGGGGTACATGACGCCAATGGGGCTCGCCGGGTTCTTCCGCGTCCGGTACACGCCGCGCACCACGCACCGGGCGTGCGATCTCTGTGCGGACTCCCGGATGATGGACAAGCTGATCGAGGTGTGGGATACGGGTGTCTGGGGGGGCTTCCGTGCTGCGGCCATGTCATATCGGTCGTAGCGAACTGGGCGGAGATGGCGTACATTAGTCGTGGCAGAAAAGGCTGCACCGTGTTGGGGAGAGCAGATGTATACTCCACTTCTCAGTTACTCCCTTGAACTCGGACCGCAAGCGGTACCCGCTGAGGGGAACACGCGGGCTTCGCTGTGGTGGCTCGTTACGGTTATCATGTCCCCCTTAGGAAACGCGACGTCGAGAGTGTCAGTGGATATCCGATAACAAGTACGGTTTCGCGGATTGCCTCTGACTGCTCGGTTTGTCACAGATTGACCACGGGTTGTTCGATGCTGCCTCGTTCCGCGGCGGACTATTGCTGAAAGACCTTTTGACGACGGAGTGGTGCTTTGTGCGTCAGAATCTCCTACTTGCACCGTTCCAAAACCCACATTCTCGCCGCCGGACTGCACGTATCTTGCGTCGGAAACGGTTCTGGAGAGAGGTGGAACCGTTCCGCCGCAAGAACCACTTTCAGGACGGATGAACCAGGTCTCCGCCTCCATGTGAGGCTGACACCTTCCCACGCTCGAAGCTCCAGCCAGCGAGTAGCTCATCGCCCCACTTGCCACGGCGGACACGTCTCGCCGACGAGTATATTACCACCCCACTTCCCACGACAGCTTCGCCGACACCCCGCACCCCGGTCTCACTGTTGTGCACTCAACCGAGAGGAGAATAGGCTGGACGGGGGCCAGACGGTGCGTCGGATGGTGCGGCGGAGACTCAGCGTATGAACACTTCCCACGACGGAGAGAGGCGCTGGGCACCCCGTTTCCCACGACGGGGTTTACGGGAGTCGCGTTGGGGAATCCGAGGACGCACAATTTCCACGACGGACGCATACTGACGCCAAGACGGCACCGCATGACCTCTGTGATTCACCGTTGGCGTGTTCCATCGCAAGATAAGGTCCGCAGGAAGCAAGTACCGCCAGCGTCTACGCCGGTGGCAGCTTCGAAACTGTGGGAACCAGGGAAAGCAGTCTTCCTCCGGCGGCGAATACCGCGATAAGGATGTGAGACAATGGCCCAACGGGTCTTTCGAGTGGACGGGAACGGACTGAACAGTGTTGCGTAGGACAATTCTATGCACCCGAAGTTTCCACTGTATCCTAACTAGCCCTTGGTATAATTCTTGGCGATGTCCAGCAAGGAGTTCTCTGTCGCAACTCTGCAGCGCGGTGGATCCGGGAATACGCCGGCGGAGCCCGATGCCGGCGGCAGTGGTTCGAGATGTTCCGCAGAGAAAATTCCTTGCAAGTACTTAAGCCACATTGCCGCCTGCTCAGCTCCCCCACTCCACACTCCGGCGGTCCTTCCGGTGGCGGCTGGGTCAGCCATGTACAGTACTGATGCACGAGATCATCCCATCCCAGCATGTCTTGGGCCTTCATTGATCCACGGGGGGTCACTGGAGCCTGGCTGAATGTGTGGCCGAGTCATCAGCCATGATTGAGTGATGTCAGTGATCTGTCTCTCTGCGCGCCCATTGTGTGTGAGTCAGGTTCGTCCGTCGGGGTGGGCTTGCGATAAGTACCGTTCGGAGGAACCAGATCCCATTCCGGAGAATAACAAGAGATCGCGTGGATAATGCGTGGTGAGAGCAGGCACCGACTTTGTTCGATGCTATTGTTTGTCGTACGTTGTCGTATTTGTGGCCCTCGTGTCCTAGATTTGGGGTCTGTCGTTGGTATACTCGTTTGTCGCTCGGGAAGAGAATACGTCACTGCAATGTATGGACGAGAGCGAGGTTCGGGAGTGGACGGCGACGTCTCCCGACGTCCGCCACACTCCGACGTCGCGGCTCGCGGAATGTGGACGTCGGTACGAGAATGGGACATGAGCTCCGAAGAGCCAGCAAACCAGAACTGATGCCAGCGAGCACGATATGGGAAATTTTCATGTCTCCCGTGTTAGAGGACGCAGAAGCAAGAACGTGTCGGCTGTCCAGAGGAGAAACGTGTTCGGCCGACGCATAATCTGCCCCCCCTCTGTCCCTGGGGCTCGCACTATCTGATAAACAGATATCTCGTTTCCCCCGACCGCGTCCCGCTTCCGCAGTGCCAGACGATTTGCTGCTGTGGCTTGTGCTGCTGCGGAGGTCTTGGGGGCGGTTAGTCTGCCATGCGATGCCAAGAGTGCAAGATCATGCAAGAGCGTATAGGGTAAGCAGGGGGCTGCAGGATTTCGACCGTGCAGGATATTCTGCAGGGCTTGGCAACCTGGTTGATACCACCACTGGCGCTGGCGTGAGTGTCGCCCGACGCGATCCGTTGCCAAGGCGTGCGTATCGGAGTACAGAGAGCACGCAGGTGCGTAGTTTGCATGTGGGTATCTCACTGAAGCGGGCTTGACGAACGTAAAGTGTGTCCAGCTCGTCCGACATGCCCGCACTCGCGGCCGCATCCGACCAGGGCGAGCTGCTACGCGAGGAGACCAGCCAGGAATTCAGGCATCTCAGCTCACTCGAGCGCGAGACGTGCCCCCAGTGTGACAGTGCGACCGCACCCGCACCCAGCACCGTCCCGGGCGGCCGGTGATGAGCGAGCAGGTGACTTGTCGACAATGGCGAACCTGGAAACAAAAGCAGCTACATGAAACGCATGGGTCGCCTCGCCCCGCTCTCTCCAGTCCAGTCGCCGACGAGGCTCGCCCCCCCACAGTTCGCAACTGCCGTGCCAGGTGACTGACCGCGCAAGGGGCGTCGAAGTGCTCGTTATTGTTCTCCGCCCATGGTGCTATTGTCCAGCGCATGGCTTTCTGTCGACCCCAGGGCGATCCTCGTGGGAGACAATTAAACGGCGGCGGAATGCAGGTGCGCAGGTACCGGTATACTGGCAGGTGACTTCAGTTTGCTTTCAACCTCGCGCCGAGTACTGTACGCGCCAGGCGACCACTCCCCGCCCCAGGGACATGCCTGGCTGGAATGGATAGACGGGGGCGTTTGTGGGCTCTATTATCGGCGTATGCCTCCGCCATTGTTGCTGCTGGATTCCAGCATTTAGCCCGAACGAGGCATCTAGTAGGCACAGCAGGCAGTAAGAGGTCGAAAAGTTGGTGGCGCCGGGGAACAATAAGCAAAGTAAACATTGCGAGCACTGTGTCGGATATTCCAGTGTTTTGCCACTTTCAAAGACTACCCGAGTCGGGTGCAAATCTAAACCTGTAGACTCAGAAACAGCCTCCACAGTTCAAACGCTGCACGCTCTCTCTCGGCCTGTGACGTGTGGAACGCGTTTGGGAGCATGGGACCGGAGCGGAGAGCTGGCCCTCGTCCGTTGTCCCCATTGGAAGCGGTGAGTTGGGGCCGTGCGCGATATCAGTTGCGGCCATTGCTGGGTTTGCTCGGTGCGACTAGCAGTGGTGGACCAAACAAACACTGGCAACACATGCGCTCACATGACATTATGATGCGGTATATCGCGGTATCGGAGATGTCAGTGGCTGATGCCAAATTTCCGGCTATCGCTGCTATTTTCTAGCGTGTCGTGTCGTGTGCACGGGCATGGCTGGCTGGCTGGCTGAAATTGTCGCAAACACCAGGCCAAATGTCGCAACTGTGGTGATAAGGACGCAATGGAAGGCTGCACGTGCATCCCATCGACAACAAGCCAACCAGCTCGCAGCAGCAGATACCATATCTGCAGCGCACAGCATGCATGTGCATCGGCGCACAGCGGACGTATCACGTCGGCCGAGCTCTCCACCGAGACGCGCCCACACGGGGCACCCACCCACCCGACCGAAGTTTTTTTTTTAGAAGGATAGCTGACGGCCGAGTTTGTTGTTTTCGAACTGGTGACTCGTAAACTCCGCGTCGGCCCTCGCGCAGGGCTGTGACTGGCCACGGGCATTGGGTGGTGCTGATCGGTATGAATATTCGATAGCCATGCTAGGGCCGTCGAGCGCGCGGGCCTGCCGGGCTGTAACGAACGTGGGTGGCGCCGAGGGCCGGGCGGCGCCACTGGACGCCGCCGGGCGCCACGCCATGTTAGTTGTCTGCCGGGGTGGGAGAGGGGGAAACGGGTTGCTGCATGTTTCGTTACAGAGCATAGCGTCCCGTGCCGCGCGGTCGCGGGCACTGCACCGAGCTTCGGTTGCGGAGATGCATGACGCTGGGCATACGGCTCACTCACCGGCACGGAGCTGGCCGCTTCGTTCTAACTAGGGACACACTGTGATACTGCCGCCGGCCGAATGCCGCCGGGCGACGCGGTATTGTGGAGCAAATTTTGCGGACGAGCCCAGCTATAGGTTATCGACGCGCATATGCCAAATTAGCACAACACTATGCGCATGTAGCTCGTAATCAGCAAGGCACTGGACCTGGACCTGGCAAAGCAGCCACCACTGAGCCACCAAAGCAAACTAAAGCAGTGGAAGACAGAAAAACGAAATCGAAATCGAAACGAACCAAGGCAGCAGAAACCAAATACGCACAGTCCGACTCGTAATGTTCTCAGTTCGTCTCGAGTCTTCCATTTGGTTTCCATTGGTTTCGGGGCAGTGTCGCATGGGGTGGGCAGGCGGCCATCAAACGGGCCCTGCCGACGCCGAGGGTCACTGACGTCAAGAACAGGGCGAGATGGCGAGTCCAGGGGTTGTCTCGGTCCTTAGCAGGGAGAGCCGGCAGCATCATCCCCGCATACGGCTGGGCTGGTCGGCGGGACGCGGGACGCGGGCGGGCGTTGTCGCGGTTGCGTGTGCGCTTGCTTGCTTGGCTGCTTGTGTAGGTGGACGCTTGGACAGCTTCAAGGTTGCAGGATGTGGCACAGACGACAGGTCGCGAGTGTGGCGCCACGCTTCAACCCAGTGCACTTCAGCACCGCACTGCAGCTACAGCACTGCAGTCGTCGACGTCTGGACCCTCCTGCCGTCGCCTGATGCGCGGTGTTACCCCAGCCGCACGCCGTGCTGCTGCCGGGCCTGCACTCCGGGGGACCCGACAAGCGAGCCAAGACCATGCTTCGGGCCTCGTCTACCGCTCCGTCCACTCTGTCCGCCCCGTGTCAAGCTCCTGGCTGCTCGCGCCCTGCTCGCGCTCGCTCGCACAGGTTGACCCTGCGACACCGTCATTGTCGCTGGCGGTGCCGAGTCCGGAGCCGAGTTGCGCCGCCCGACGCAGGTGGTACGTCATCGGACCCTCCGTCGATGACCCGCCGTTGCCGTCATCCCTTGCTCTTGCTCTAGCACTCCCTGCAGCTACGGCTCCGGAACATGCCACCGAGTGCAGCCTGTGGGTGCTGCCACAGGCTGCAACTGTGTGGTGGGTGGACGGCCTTTGCAGTCGGAAGATTTCCGCCATGTGCGGCGGAGCTTTTCAAAGCTGCCTGGCAGTGCCGGCATGATTGTGTAGTTTAATGGCTTCGGAAACGAGTACTCTGGCAATGTGGGCCGCAATGTGCCTTTGTCCTTGGCCCCAAGGAGTGTCATCGCCGATCAGCACGGCGACGGAACGGCGGTCACGAGTACCAGTCTCATGGGCGGGCATGCATTCCGTCGCGTCCAGGCTCGGCGGTTGGTGGTCGATTGGTGGAGACAACAACGACGACGGCCCTGATGGTCGCGTCGTCCTGAAAGCCAAAGTCAAAAGTCGACGACGGAGACTGGGTGTTGAAACGTGCGTTTGCGCTTACTGCTATGCTGCTCTGTGCTGCTGGCGTGCGTCGTCGTCGCGTCGTGTCGTGCGACAGTGGTGGTCGATGGCACCGTGCACGCGAGATTATTGGATCCGAGCGGGACAGCCACGTTCCTGCGTCGGTACCATCTCGCGGCCGGCTTGGTGACTCACCGGCCACCAGAGGGTCCAAGCACGTAAAGCACGTTTGCGGTTCGCTTCCGTGCCGCTCCATTGTTGCGGTTGTCGTCGTCGTCGTCGTCGTCGTCGTCCCGGTGTGCGTTTCGTGCGTGGCGTTTCCACGTTAACACGCTTTTCGTCTCGTTTCGCGTGTTCGATAGTAGCAACGGTGTGACGTGACACGACCTGCCATGACGCGTATGCTTGTCTTTCTCCGGCAATCGAGCGTGCTTGCTCGCGTGCGTCGGGCTTCGAGTTCTCTTCCGCTCTTCCGATCGTCGCGACCGCCGCTGGCAGATGCTTCTCGTGCAGCTCCCGACGCGGCTTCGCCCGTTATTGCCGCTGCTGTCGCTGTCTGCCCATGTAGCATGTCCCTGCTGCGCAGGTCTCGACCGCCAGCTGCTGCGCACAGGTCCGCGAGCCCCCAGTCCGAGTCCAGCGCACCAGAGCACCAGAGCACCCCCATGACGCGCCGAAAGTGTCCTGTCGCGCAGTGGCCAGCCGCCGCGCGTCATTGCGCCAGCATCGTCACCGGACATGCCAGCAGTCGTCATCGCCCCGCCCGCCACTTTGCCCCATGGCCAGGCGGCCGCGCAAGTGGCAATGACGGGCGTGCCGGCCGCAACGCGTGTCGTGTGCGTGATATCCGCATGCACCCACACCCACACCCACATCCGCCGCGAAGGGAAGGCGCCGCCTGCCCGCCAGGGCCGCCTGATCCGAAAACGCCAGAGGCAACCCCGAGACGGGATGGGGTCCGAGGAGCAGGACGAGCAGGACGCGCCACAACAGGGAGGACCCCGCCGGCCGAAAGGGGGCCACGGAACCCGATTCGGGTGTCTGTCCTGGCGCTGGCGCGTTTCTCGTTTCGGTGCGTTTCGTCTCGCGGCGGGCGGCACCCCGATGACTGCATGCAGTCTTGGCCGCATCTGCGCCATGACGCACACGCCGCACGGCATGGGTATCGATGGGGACGGGCCGGACGGGGACGAGGGCTGCAGGATGGCGGGCCAGCAGGGTCCGAGAAAGGGACCGCGACCGTCATGACTGCTGGTCCAGACCGCGCCTCGCGTCTCGCGTCTGGCATCAGTGGCTGATATCCGCAGCGTGTCCCCAGAACGAGCGTCCCCACAGCGAGGAGACACGCCGTTTGCAGGCAGTCGTTCTGGGGCGCGTACGTGTACGCCATTGTGGCTGGCCCGGCTGACACTCTGGGCCACGACGGACGCAACACGGAGGCGGGGCGCGGACTGGGGAGCGGCCGACGGCCGCCGGCGACGGCGTGCTCAAGTGGCAGGCGGTGCGTTCACGGCCGCAGCGCGATCACCCTCCACCCATCTGCGCCCGGACCCCATGATCAGCGGGCGGAAAAATGCAGGATGAACGACGCACGCGCGACGGCCCCCGACACGGGCCTGGCCGCACAGTCAGCGCGCAGCGCGCAGCGCACTGCGCACTGCGCACGGGGCACCGGCACGACGCGCTGGCCGCCCGCCCCCCCATCCGACCGCGCCAAGCTGGCCTGGCGCACGCCCGCACACACACCCACACACACGCGCACGCGCTGTCGATCCCAGCGCGTGGTGGTGGCGGAATACCCACTGCACGCATTCCGGTGCGGAGCGGGTCTCGGACCCTGTGCGACTGAATAGCGTGGCGGCCGCTTGCGGCGGGCAGCACGGGCTGACATGACACCCACACACATGAATGACCCCCGATCCAGCAAGTGGGTAGCTGTCCGTAATGCGTAATGTCCCCGAGTGGCCAATATCCGGATTCATTTCAGAGGGTATTCATTCAGCTGTTGAGTAGTTGTGCCGAACACACCACTGGGGTGGACGTGCTCCCTGGGAGCTGGGAGCTGCACCGGACAATTGTGGCGTGCAGGTGGGGCGGGAGAGCGACGGGCAGGTGGGGTGGTTGTGGTCTTGTGCGGTGGCGGCGTGGCGGCGTGGCGTGTCGCGGCTGGCTTGGAGGCTTCCAGAATTTCAGCGGTCCTTGTGCCTCGTGCAGTGCATGGGGCAATGCGTGTGCTTCTGCCGCTGCAATGTGCGCTGCCGCTGGCGAGCTGGCGCAGTCGGCAGTGCCGCTCGCACTCGAGCGCTGCGGTACTGCGGGCGGGCGGTGGCTGGGTATAGTGGCACTTCGGGCAGCCCATAGCAGCAATCGGTCGCGGCGGGAGGCATCCTGCGGCACTGTGGCATCGCAACATTGCCGCTGGCGCCTGTCGGATGTCTGGATCGTGCCCATTTTAACAGCAGTGTCACCGGACCCGCCCGATGGGCCGCGCACAGTGTCGCCGGCGGTCTGTGCAGGCGGACGGATCGCTGTGCGCGGTGAATCAGGCAGTGGTGTCAGAGTCTCCCCCACCCCGCTGGGTGCTGGCTAGCTGCCACTCTTCGCCCGGCCCCAGCCGGTTCGCTTGAACATTTAGAGGCGTGGCTCGTTGCTGCTGAATCTAGCACCAGCAATGTCGAGCCGCGGCGACGACGACGCTGACGGCGGCCGGATGAAGGACGGAACTACTGGACCCACAGGGGGTGTGAATTGGAATTACATTCAAGGCCGGCTAGCGGCCAGTGCACTGTGCGGTGCAGTGTGATGGACTACGGAGCAAGTCAATCCGGCAGCACCGAATGTCGCCATGGCGATGGGTGGCACCCACCGGGTGTGTGAATGAATGGACATGTGAATGAGAAAATGAACCTTAGGAGGCAAATGCAAAGTAAGTAAGGGTAAGGGTCCGTTTGGGCTGCTGCTGGCATGATGAGAAAGCGTGTCACTAATTTGATTGATGCGGAGAGGGGGCGGAATGAGTTGGGTTGAGCTGTTTAGGTGTCAAGATCAAGGGGCACCGAGGCCGGGAGACCGGTGCGAGCAACAGCGGACGCAACGACAAACCCAAACGGGGTGGTGACGCGACCGACGCGGCAGAGGGGGCGGCCGTGGCAGCGGCGGCGGCGGCGCGGGTGCGTTCCAGAACATGATGGATCGAGAAGAGGAGTAAAGCAGAGTTGTCGGCTCTGCTCTTACAGCAGCCGATGCATGATGCGTGGGTCAGGTCAGGGGTGGAGGTGGGCTCAGTGATATGCCGAGCAACTGTGAGACAATGGGGCTGGCAGTGCATGGGAATAGGACTGCAGGGGGGGTGGTGGAATGGGTCTGGGCAGGGGAACGGGACTGACGCGACCGCCACACTCTGATGGGCGACCCAACAGTGACACGAGTCACGTTTTTTTTTTTTTTGTCTGCAACAGTGGTGACAGCGAGCGCGTCGGCGGGGAGGGGAAAGTGGAGGGGGGGAGCGAGGGGCAGGGCAGGACGGAACAATAGACGCGTCAGAGAGGGGGAGGTGGAGGTTTGTTGGATGACGAGGCCCAGGAGGGGCCAGTGACTGTCCATGCCGAAGCGGATGCCGTGCTGGCTGGCTGGTTGGCTGGCTGGGTGGTGGGTGATGACGATGGGCTGATGGGTGGTGAGGGCTCGCTCTCTCGCTCGGCATTGCATCGGCGACGTCAACAAGAGAGAGAGAGAGGGTTAGTTCTGGCAGATTCCCGAGTGCACCAAAAGCAAAGAAAGACGTCACAGCGACGGCGGCCAGCACTGCCACTTTTCCCCTTAAGGGTTCTAGGGTGTAAAAGGTAGTAGTGGCTTACCTACACAGGGGAGAGGGAGAGGGGGACGAGAGGAAGAGGGATCGGCGGTAGCCCAACGTGGATTTGATCCCGTTGCCCCATACATACACACACACACACGCGATTACACGAGAGATCGAGTAAGCCAGGCTGGGTGATGGCGTCTTTGTCATTTTTTTTTTTACTGTGCTAGCCCCCAGGCATCAGAGCAGAGGAAACCTGTGTTGCTCGTCCACTGCCAGGAAAATGACGAGATAACATCAAAACACAAAAATACACTACCTACCTGCACTGCCACTGCTACTACTGCTACTGCTGCTGCTGATCCTTCTACTATCCCCCATCAAAGACAGCACGACAAGAACCTCATCGTCAACCTCTCCATCGCCCTCATCGCCATCAAAACCTTCGAGCAACCCACCGCACCCACCCAGTGCATACTGTAAGTGTTATTCAGTCCCATACCCCCCCCCAACCTCCACCTTGCCTCCCCTCCCGCCTGGGTGTGCCATTTTCGAATTGCCACCCAGCCCAGCAGCCAGCGACCCAAAAAAAAAACCTCCACCTGCCTTGCTCCCTCCCCAGCCAGCAGCAAACCAGTGCACTGCTTGTTGCCTCCCACGGTGTTGGCCAAGCCAGCTGCAAACGTGCGAGATCTGGCACCCCGTGCATTTTCTTTCACACTCTGCCAGCCAGCCAAGCAAATTGTGCAGAGCGCTGCACATGCGTGCGTGCCGTACGTGTGTGCATGTCGTGTGCTCTTTTTTGGCATGTGTGCACGCACGCACGGTATGCAGCCGCCAGAGCCATGCAGATGGAAACAAACTGGTGGGGATGAGATTATTATTTTTTCTCTCTCTCATTGTGTGGACCTGGGTGGTGGTCCTGCACGGTCGGTGGTGGGAGGGTAATAATCTATTGTCTCTGTCCGTGTTGCGGGATGGGCGGGCGGGCGACGATCCCATGAGCAGAGGACAGAATCGCGCAATCTCGCACCAGCACACCCAGTCATTATTATCCCGCACCCCCCACCCCACCCGTGTCCCCGTCCTCGCAGTCCTCTCAGCCAGCCCTCGCAGTCCTCGCAGTCCTCTTCTTTATCATCCATCTCTTTCATTCTCCTCCATCTCCATCGCTATCACAGTCGCTCACACTCTCCAGCCAACAAAAAAACTCGAAATCTCCATATAACTCGTCTTTGCACCCAAAAAACCAGAGCGATTTTTGAGTCACGACTTGACCCTTTTCCCAATATCGAAAACAAGCCCTCTCCCCTCTCTTCCACCACTCTGATTCGGCCGACGACGTGTTTCTTGGCCCTCTCCTCTCCCCCCCCCCCCCTTCAAGTTTAAATCGACTCACTCTGTAGACGTCTCCCTATCGACTACTACTAGAGTCCTCGGCTGCATACTTGTACTCGTCCATCACCTACCACCTCTTCACCCACAACCACCACCTTACCTCAAATCTCGGCGTCTGCATCGCCCCATCCCACCCCCGCCCACCAAAAAAAAGCCTCCCAAAGCGCCATCGGTATCCCGGCCTCTCACACCCCGGCAACGTCGCCAAGGAAGCCCTCCACCGCTATCGAGTCACGGGGCGCCTCCCCCGTCCTCATAACTGCTTCCCCACACTCTCCTCTTTCCACCCTCATCCACCACCCCCGCTACCACCATTACCACCATCAACATGTTTGAGGAGGACTTTGAGCGCTGCTTCATCTGCCAGCTGCCTTGCAAGGGGTAAGTACATCCATACCTGCTGTCTCAAAGTTTCACACTAACACACAGGCTGTACTGCTCATCCGAGTGCAGGCAACAGGACAAGGGCACACCGTCCCCCGCGGTCAAGGCCATGAAGCCTCCCGTCCGTCTCACCGCCCAGCTCCCCGTCTCCCTCTCCCCCCTCGTGCGCCCGACTCACACAATCGCCCCCTCCCCCGTCTTTGGCGCAAGGAGACGCGGAAACTCGTCGTCGTCGTCGTCGCTCTCCGAGTCCCCCATCCACTCGCCCCAGACAAATCCCTCCGCGACAGACTCGCCGCACAAGGAGTCGTTCAACCTCCCCCCGCCCGCCTACCCCACCCCTTACTCCACCTTTGGCAGTGTCCCCGTCAAGATCCCCGCCGGCTTTGCCAGCCGTGTCCCCAGCAACGGCCATGCTGCCGCCGCCACACCGACAAGCGGCACCGCGACTCCTGGCTCGACCTACCCTGCCGTCACCGGCACCTCGGTCGACACTCTCCGCTTTGGTCGCAAGTCGAGCGTGACAAATTCCGTGACCTCGCCCCTCGCTCTCGCTCCCCGCTGCGGATGTGGACGTCCCCTGGGACACCGTGCCCGCTCTGGTGACCGCCGCGACGTGGCAGAGGGCATCTCGTGTCTCAACCTGGGCCCAAGCCTGACTACCGACGACATTGCGACAAACGTGGGCTCCTTCCGCCTCCTCTCGGACTCTGCCTTTGCCATTCGCGCCCCCCGCACCCCCACCCTCGGCTGCCCCATCCTCCCCGAGGAGCGCTCCATCAACCACGTCCTCGGCTCGTCGCTCCTGTCCCGCTCGCGCTCTGACCCCGCTGCCCCCTCGTCACCCCGCACCCAGCGTGGCATCCACCCTCGCCCCGCCCCCCTCATCAACGGTGCCAGCCGCAATGCCGACCTCTCGTCGCCCGCTCTCGACCACCCTCCTCTTCCTCCGGTCACCAAGCGAGGCGCCACTGGACCGGGCACCCTCCCCGCCCCCTCGGATGACCGCCGTGGCCGCTCCCGCGAGCGCGCTCACATTAACCGCGGCGACATTACCCCGGATGCCCCCACCCCCAAGCTCCTCTACCACGAGGAGCGCGAGGTCGCCCCCACTCGCTCGAGCCGGAGTCGCGGACGCGACCACAGCCGCGACCGCGACCGTGAGCGCGCCCGCTCGCGTTCCCGTGGCAACGAGCTGGGCCTTGGCCTCAACCTCGGCGACCGCGGTCGCGCCCAGCGTGTCCTCGCGTAGAGCTCAAAAATCTCCCCCACTCTCAACAGTCGCGTCTCATCTCTCACACTATCATCATGTTGTCGTCTATCTCCCGTTCGCGCGCGCATCATCAAAAACGTCGTTTCCACTCTGCATTGAAAACCCCATCGCATCATACACATGCCGCGCCAGCCGCTGCCACACCCACCATACACAAAAGCCTTACGCACCCAACCAAAAAAGAGACCTCCGCGAGGTCGCCTACGAAAAGAGGAGTGAGCCAGGAGGAGGAGATTAGCATTATTACGACCACACCACGCATCATGTTTCCCATAGTCATTAGCACACCACACCACTACAGTACTGTTTTTTTTTCTTTTCTTTTCGCATGCACACTGCTTCTGCATCGACGACCTGGTTACGTTGCTGTCGCTGTTGCTGTTGCTCTCGTTGCATCTGTTCCTACATCTCGTAGTCTTTGTTCTCGCCTTGTTCTTCATTGTTCGCGCCCCCTCTTTGGTGCTGATTCCCTCGAGATTCCTCAAAAGTGTCCATTGTGCAGTGGCGTGATCCTGGCTGGCCTCGTGGGCTCGCTCGACATCTACCGTACGCCTCACGCCCCCAGTATCAAGGCACGCCTCTAAGAATCCCATCTCGACTCATGCAGCAGGAATCCAGCGCGCTCCCAAGCCACATACGGCCGTTTCTCCCAATCGCAGCATGCATGGCAGCGAGCCCAAAAGGAAGCCCGCCGCCCGCCTCCACACGCGCGGTGCCGCGCCCTGTTCCCTGCCCACTGCCTCGCTGGCGTGCCTCTGGCGCTGCTCTGCTCCGCGACGGCCGTGTCGCCAGGCTTCGCAGGACAGGGCGACGGCCGGGTCAGCTGCCCACATGTGCGCGCGCGCTCGGGCGCTGCAGCGGGCCCGGCGCGCGGGGTATGCAGGGCAGGCGGTCCCGGGGCCCGGGCGTTCAGGCGGCATTCTCCCTGCCGCCTCCGGCCGCCCCACTGGCCACTGGTGCATGTCGACAGCGGCACGGGACTCGGAACCATTTGCACGAGCCTCTTTTGCGCTGCGCTGCGTTATTGCAGCCCCTCACCTCGGCCTCGGTCCTCGGCGGTCGCCCCAGCCAGAGCCTTGTTGGTTAGGCGGGTTTGAGCCATTCATTCCTGCTTGTGCCCTGGCCGGTTGCGTGCTCTGGTTTGTTCCCCGCGCCCCCACAGTCACATGTCGTCTATTTTCTTGGCCCCCCCGCACTCGCTCTGGGGCGGGCGGCGGCGTCGGCACTGGCCGCGTAAAGTCTGGGGCACGGGCGCAGGACAGCGAGGCGGAGAGTGCGACGATGCAGCGTCAGCCTGCATGCGCACCCCAGCCGCCAATCACACCCACCCCACCACTGCTCGTCAGTCGCCAACACTTGCTTGTCAGTCATGCCAAAGAGCGTGCTCTCTTCGCAGTGGGCGAGAGCCGGCCCACGTTCCCACACGCACATGGTTGGTTACGGGTTTCTGATTCCCAGAGCGGAAACAGGCACATGCACGCCGAGGCACGCTGTTGCATCGCGACGTACGACGACGGGTGCTACAGTGTGGGCTCTTTTAGAGCACGGTGCGGGGCAGCTGGCTGGCTTGCCGTGATACGGGATATGGATACAGCGTTTCGCATACGACAGTGATATCGCCCAACTCACGTTTTTTCCTTGGTGCGCACAAGGTGCTCGAGTGGCATATCGTGTGTGGCTCACTCGAGATTGTGATAGCCCCCCGCCATCTACATCCCTGCGGCGGATAACGCCCACCTGCATCCCGCACTACCTACTGCCCTGCTTGCTCTTCACTGAATGGCCGGCGCTCCACAGACGGTCGCGCGCAGCCTGTCGCCCCCTACTTGCTCGTGCTCGCCTGCTCTCAATTGCTTACCCGCTCGCCCCGCCTGGGCCCCGGCTCGCAAGGCCACTGGCGATGCGGCAGATGCGATTGACTGCTGCCGGTCCCTGGGTGCGAGGAAAAGCCACAACACCCCACACTGGGCCAATCTCACTCGAAAAACTAGTGCTCTGACGTTTTTTTTTTTTTTTTTTTCTTCACCGCTGCTTCCTACCATACGTTGCTGGCAACGTGCTCAAGCCATCAGCACATGCGGCGTCCCCAGAAACACTCGCGTCCCTTTCCCCAGCCACTCCCCCGTGTCCTGTTCGCCGGTTCTCCAATCGTCAGCTCGAGCCCCAGTCTCCGCTCCTCAGGACCCGCTCCCCTGTCCACCAGTCCACCAGTCAGCCGCCTCGATCGGCGGCTGCGCTCCACTTTCTCTCCATTTTCTTCTCCACTCCCCAGACCAGTCCAGTCCCGTGCTCGGTCCGCAGCCACCGCCCCCTAGTTGACTCGCGCGCCTCCCCCGGCACCCACCCTGCCCCAGCCGCGGCGACCCACATCTGCCCCCCTCTGTCCCCTGCCTCGCGCCTCGCCCCGCTGCCCCCTCGCAGCTCGGCGCCGACCCCCGAACGCCGCTCGCGCACCACCCGCGGAGACGCACAGAACACGGCAGCTGGCGGCAGTCGACGGGGGGCAGCGGGGCCCTCGCCCCAGCTATCTGCCGCGGGCCTCACCCTCACTGGCATGACCTGACTGACCGAAACATTTTTCACGCTTACCCCGCGGACGCAGCAGACGCTGCCCCCTGTACGCTGACTCGTCGAGCGTCCTGGCGCCGTCTGCTTCTGCCGCCTCGTGCTACTGCCACGTTACATGACCCAGCCGCGCGTCCTGATGGTGTGCTTCTCTCGCACCCCTCGCACCCCTCGCACCCGGCCATGATCCGAAACACTCTGGCGAAACACTCTGGCGCTCTGGCGGGCATGGATGCACTCTGACGCGAGTCGCGTCACGGATGGCGATGGCGGCCTGCGTGCCGTCGGCTCGAGCGCTCGCTCCCAGACGGACGCGGGGCGCGGACACGGACACGGACACGGACAGCCAAGGCGCGCCTGCCCCGTCCGGCGTCCACTCTGTCCGCGTGTGGCGGTGCCAATCGACCATTGGCCGTCTCTTCAAGCAAGCAGCGCCGGCGCCAAGACCACGCACGCGTCGCAAGTAGCAAGTCGCAGACGCAGCACCCACGCCACATTGCCTGCCCGCTTGCCTGGGAATCGCACGGCCGTTTCGTGGGGCAGCAGCGACCCGGTGGCACCAAATGACAGAATGGCCCCGCGCCCCACGTCCATGCAGCCCGCCAATACCAGACGCGCCCGCCGCAGGCCAAGCACGGGATGCATTATTCCTGCGCATTCATCTGTCCATCCATTCAGTCACTCATTCATTACGCAGTGCGCTGCTCCGACAGCGCCGGACAGGCCGGGCGGCGGCGCCGAGCGCCGAATGGCAGCCGCCGAATGGCAGCCGCCGCTGCGCGCATGGCCAAGGTGTGGCAGCGCCGCCCTGGCTCGGCAGGCGCGCGGCGCTATTCATGGACAGGACAGCCGCCTGGGACAATGCGAGCCGCGGCCAGGCGTGGGCCCACTGGTACTGGTACTGAGCTGCCACTGGTCGCTGCGGCCGTCGACGACGCCGCCATGCCCGCCGCCGCCACCGCTTGATCGCAACGGCGGGCCGTGCGGGATGTCGGCCGTGGCGCCCCTGCTCGTCCACGACTGGCCGCTGCCAGCCGCCAAGCCTGCTGCCCGGTCCACTGTCAGCTGCCAGTCCCCTGCCCCAGTCCACTATCCGGCGTCCGCTGTCCGCTGTCCACTATCCACTATCCACGCTCACGGTCGCTGGTTGCTGGCCACTCGCATACCTCGGAGCACGGGTCGGCCGCCGCCGCTCGAGAGTGCCCAGACACCACAAGCAGCTGACAATTGGCACACAGTGGGGCCTCGCGCGCAGACTGCCCACTGCCCACTGCCGGGTGCTGACTCACCGATCACCGACTCGCCAATCGCCTCGCAGCTCGCCAATCGACCGACGGACCAGATACCAGATCCTGGGCGCGGATACCAGATACCTGATACACGATACCTGATGATGACTGATGCGAGATACCTAATGCCAGATGCCAGATGCCAGATGCCAGATGCCGCCGATTCTGGACACCGCGGTCAGCCACCAGCGAGTAACGCAGCTCCCTCGCTGGCGTGCCTCGCGTGCTCGCCTGTCCTTACCGACCGACGCTATCTGACTGCGACGTGCCCAGGCTGCTGGCCGCCTGACTGGCTCCTGGCCTATCGCCCCCTTCTCCTTCCCCAGGCATGCCCA
>PQXP01000147.1:0-54434 GCA_002973495.1 Apiotrichum akiyoshidainum | reverse complement strand
CCCGTCCAGGACTGCGACGCGCCCTCCGCGGTGCGGCCCCGCGGCGGCAGGGAATGCGACGCGCGCGAGAGCGAGCAAGGTGGGGCGAGGCAATCAGCAACGAGAGAGCCATCCACATCGAGTGCAGTGCGAGGGCGAGATGGCGCTTCAGCCAGTCAGCGGCGGCGGTTGCACCGAGACCGGTATGAATCGGTCTGCATTCCGAGTCGAGCCATCTGCAGCCCCTATCCGCACCACGCCGTCCACCTTCGCGCCGATGGCGGGTACCCCCTAACCCCACCTAATCTCCCACTCCTCCAGGCCAGGTAGGCGCAGAAGTCCGTCGGCGACACCACTCTGTGTAAAACTTTACGTTGGTGACGACCACTGGTCACCGCTCGTCACCCGAGGTCACCACGCGTACCGCGACTGTCACCTTTCGGCAAGAAGGACGGTACTGTCCTCCGCATCTCCCGCCTTCTGGTTTCTGCGCACACGCCCGCATTCCGCATCCCGAGACACGGAGGGAGGCCGGGAAGTAGGCAGCGACCAGTGCGCCGACCCTCCTGGGGCAGCTCGTCCCCGCCAATGCCGTCGTCGACGAGAAAAACTTCCAGCGGACCGTGCTCTGACCATACCGTCCTCTGGCCGCCGAAGTATTTCCCGAGTTCCGCGGCTACGATTCCACTCCCTTCGTGTGGCGCCCCTGCCAATGACCACCATATTCCGCTTGCCACTAACAGCTAACACAATGCTGACCGCACCGATCTCATCCACCGCCTCCCCCTTGCATCCCGACAGTCCCAAGCCTCCGCCGCAGGTCAAGATTAGCAGTCGTGCGTGGGACCGGCGATATCTCCGGAGTCTGGTTCTTTTTGTTCTCGCAACACCAAGTCTCCTTGGCGTTGCCCCGGAGTGCCCTTGCACCCTGGCAGAGTGACCCCGAGCGTTCAAGGCGCCAATGCGCCGAGGACATGGCCACGATATCAGGCCGTATTTCACTGCTCGTATCTAAAGTCCGGCGATGACTGGTCAGAAGCTAACCTCAAGGGGCTCGGTATCAGCGGACGTTGCCCCTCTGGTGAAAGCTCGGCCCCACCCCGGCTCCGCAGGCTCCTCCCACTTGGCTCCAGGTGTGCCCCGCCACGCCCAGGAACCGCGCCTCGAAACACTGACCGCTGCTCCGAATCTTGCCCCGACAACGATGGATGCGGCATGCAGTATCTCGGAGCCCTATCCGGCTTGACTGACGTGATGCTCGAGCCGCAGACAGGGGGTGGTGTCCAGGAGCATGTTGCGGACAATAGATAGAATGCAGATTTGAGACTTTCGGGGTCATCGAAAGCGGAGCATGATCGACCACTTGGCGGTGCGGGGGATTAGACTGACACACCAACGATCCCGCCACATTCCGTCCATGATGCCACTCCCCTTGTTAGCACAAAGAAAACAGCGTGCACTGCACCTCATTCCCCGAGTGCCTACCGGGTGACATGTTCCTCAGAGTGCTTAACTTCCGGTTGCGTGTTCAAACTGGGACGCAAGGGCTCGGTTAGCCCCACTTGCAACAGCCACAGCTCGGACCTCCAGGCGCTGCTGTCACAGGAGGATCAGTCAAGATCCCACTTTGTCCACGATGTCGCTAGGCCTTAGATGTTGGCCCCGTTTCTGCCGAGTGCGGAGGGGGCGACAGCGTTTCGTTCGCCATGCCGAATTAACCGAGAGAAGGTTGAGAGTCGGCGATCAACAGGCAGCGGTTCACCGTAACAGCACGAGTACATCATTATCCTTCTGCTATTACTCCAATGTCCGTGGCCAGCACGCCCGTCCGTTCTATCGACCTGAGATGTGGTTTGATGTCGGTGGTCTGCTCGCAGGCCACTTGTCACACACAGAGTCACACTCAGTACTTCTTGTCATCCTCGTCATCATCATCATACAGCTTCTTCTTGCTGTGCATGGTGGGGCTTGACTCTGGGCTGGAGAGGTCGGCAGTAAGCGGGGCGCTCTCCTCCTCGAGCCGGCTCCACTTGCCCCGGCCGTCCTTCTTGCCACCAGGTCCGCGCGATCCACCAATGTCGGTCGTCAGGCCCCAACGGCCAGTGCGGTCCAGAGTTGGGAGGGGAGTGTCGGCGTACGGGTCAACGCTGCGGGCCTTGTGGCGGCGCCAGAGGATCCAGAGGAGGGCACCGACAGAGGCGAGAAGGCAGCAGAGGGCAACGGCCTGCGGTGTGAGTATGTGGTCAGAGGTTGGCGCGAGCACGCTGATGGGCAGCTTCAACCCAAGCGGTGCTGTGTGAAGGCTGCCTTTTCCTGAAAAGCAACGGGTTTCACGACAGCTGGACCAGTGAGACATGTGGAAAAAACGTACCCAGATAATGATATTGAAAACGCGATATCCAGTGCTGTTCGTGTGAGCAAGAATCCTTCTTTGGCACATCTGTTCGACTCTGCGATCCACGGTCAGGTGCAGATTGCGCAGCGCCAGGGCGCGCGCATGGTTGCTCCGACTCGTGTGGACGTCCGCACGTGCCTCTCAAGCACAGCCAACTTACCCCTCCTTGTGGTCGTCGACTGGCGGGGACATTGTTGCTGTGGGCTGCAAGAGCGATGTGGAAGCAGTCATCTCCGACGGGTCCTGGGAGTCAGCGACATCTGTAATCGAAGGACAGGAGGGCAGTGGCGATCCAAAGGAGGAGACACGCAGCGCCGGGAAGCACACTTACGGGGTATCCGGTAAAGGTATCAATATCCCCGTCATCACGGGGGAGGTACATGGCCGCGACGGCGGGAATGAAGGCCAGGAGAGTAGCGACCATCGTGTCCAGAGTTTGGGTGTGATAGAGTACTGAACCAGGAGCGCGCGGTGGAGGTGATAAGAGGTATTAAGACGGCTGTTTGTCGAAACTTGAGGGTTTAAGGGTGGAGGAAACCAAGAAACAACAAGTGCGGGCGGTCAAGAACGACAGCAAGGATATATAGGCTGTTCAAGATGATGTTGTTGCAGTAGTGGTAGGGGTGGTGGTGGTGTTGAGTGGGTGATTGTGATGATGTTGACAATGTCAAGCGGCGACAGCTGCTGGCATTGTGGTGTCGCTCTGCAGTCGCGTTTTCGTGTCGCCGTTCCCCGAACCGAACCTACGTCACCGCTTTTTTTTTTTTTTTTACCTCCCCCTCATAGTTCCCCGATGTGGACGGGAAACGACGATGGTGCATGCATCGGCGTGCACGCATGCCGGAATGAACATCCTAACACACAGTGATGCAGAGGTCCATCGTCATGCCCACGGTGCTCCAGATGTCATACATGCCTGACTGGCAACGCTGGCGAGGTCAGGTGTTCTATTGTGCTGGCGTCAGCGACCACCCGCCTCGTAGCTCGCGGGAAAGGGACGCTTCGGACCGCGGTCCTCTTCTTCGGACCGCGCGGCCGCCGAGATCTCTAGTCGACCCAGTCGGCCAAACCGCTCTGGGCAGACATTGTCCAGCTCTAGTTGAGCTTGAAAGACCGAGAGTGTCATGTTAGTCCCAGTGATGCGTGTGAAACAAAAAACAGCAATGCCTCGTTATATCAGTCGGTAGATAGTTTGACTCTTACTACTAAGATATCAAAATGTCATGGGTTCGAGCCCCATACGAGGCTGAGCACAAGCCAGAACTGAAGCATCTGGCTTGATCCTTTTTTAATCCTAGAGTCGAGAACGACATTCTTGAACAGCTAAAGAGGATCGCCTGACAATCGGGTGGCAGTTTGAAAGCACAGCCCATGTGTATCTGGTTTGAGGGTCCCGTTGGTAACAAGACTTCAAGCGGAAGCCTGCCACAGGGGGCCTGCCGAATGCTTATGTTTCTTCTAGCCTAATGCTGCATTCATTGTCCTGCTTCTGGAGTCTCTCCCTCTCAGTGCCAAAACATTACCTTGACGTGGGCAGTTGCAGTTGGCGATGCCTCGCTCCCTGATGGTTGGCGACACACTTGACCTTGTCAGTCAATGGTAATCGATTGAGAGGATCTCTTCTACCCCTCAGTCGAAAAGGCGAAATATCTCTTCTAACCCTCAGTTGGAGAGGCGAATGTCATTGCGAATTGCTGGGTCCAAAAAGCGTGTAATTCTGCGGATACCACTCGGTACCAGAAGGGCCGTAGGTTTTCGGCAAAATCGTCATTGCTATCTGCCAGTCTGCCGCCTCTACGCAAGACAAATCATGACAAGTCGAGGTAAAGCATTGGTAGAGCGCGTTAAAGGCTGTGGATTTCCCGCTTTCCATCGGCCGAATGGGGTGGAAGTGAAAGGCTTGGCTAGAACAACGAGTGCCACACGAAACCCCAGTTCACACGAAAGTGGCTGCTGTCCTTGCCCACTAGCCGTATAGCAGGCGTGGATGGGGTGGGGGCCTCAACCGTTTAACTCTCGAGAGCCTGTGGCTCCGATGCTTTTGCTGCTTCTTTCCCACCGAGTTCTCTCTCATGCACAGCGAGCAGAAGAGCTCCACACAAGTTGGTTCGTTCAGGCATTCATTTAAAATTCTATCCTGTTCTTTTGCACGCTGATTTCTTCCGAGGCTACCAAAAGCGTACTATATTCGTTATGGATGGGGAGGGAGAGATGGTACTACAAGCCGCTGCTTAGATGCGCTGCTTCATGACCGAGGAGGTCGACGAAGCGTCGTCGAGCGAGACGGGGGCGAGGCGCTTGCCAAAGTGGACACGGCCAACGGCGTAGAGGGCACCAAGGAGGATGATGAAGAAGCCAGCAGCGGCACCAGCACCGATGCCACCACCCTGAGCGGCGGTGAGGCCCTCAGTCTTGACGTTGGAGGACGAGACGGAGTGGCCGGAAGAGCCGGTAGTGTCGATGGTGGTAAGCTTGAGCGAGTCCTCGGACGAGGCAACCTTGAGCTCAGTGGTGTAGTTGCCGCACATGTACGCGGCCTTGACGTAGTTCGAGTTGGCAACGAGCTCAACGTCGGCGCACTGGTAGTACATGGTGTCCTGGCCGTCAAAGGCGTAGATGAGGAGGAGGGTAGCCGAGTCACCAGCCGAGAAGCCGAGCTGGGTGAAGTCGGGGGCAGCAGTGCAGTAGTGGCCGGAGGAGATGTCCGAGACGGTGTTGGTGTACGAGGCAAACTGGTGGAAGCGCTCGGGGTTGTCACCCTTGTAGTAGAGGATGTTGAGGTTGTCGATGTTGGCCGACTGGGTGAGCGAGATCTCGCCACCGGAGAGAGGGAACTTGGTGCGCGAACCCATGGCCATGCCACCGCAGGGGGCGTTGGCAGCCGACGAGGCCGAGAAGCCACGGCCCTCGGGGCTCACCCAGCGGACGGGCGACTTGGTAAACTCCTGTGCAATGTTAGACAGGTGTTGTGACGTTCTGTGAATCACTCACGCTGATGGAGACGGCGCTGGCGAGAGTGGCCGAGGCAAGAAGCGAAGCGAAGAGCATTTTGGCTGTTTTGGATTGAGTTTTGGGGGGAAGGAGAGGAGAACTCGAGCTGGGTGGTGAGGTACAAGAACCGGGGGGCTCAGATGTTTATATGGAAGCGGTAAGGCTGGTGGGATGCAGAATGCCCAAATGGCAGCTCTGAAGCCAAGCCAGGGTGGGGGGTCGGCCGACTGGATCTACGTCCTCTGCCGGATCACTGTTGACTGCGAGTTGCATGCCTTGGGACACTGTGTCACGGCACAGTACCTGACTTCGGCATTTCAGCCGTATAGTTCAACGCGGTTGGTAGCTGTGATCTGTCTGGGGCCCGCGGGCTGCCTGCATCCACTGGCAGCGATGGAGGCAGAAAGGCTGGAGACGTGGGCAGATCGGCCGACTGGGCGGCACGGGCAGTGAGGAGCAAGAGGGGTGGGAGGGTGCCTTTGCCGCCTCATTTCCGGTCACCGACGTCAAAACCGGGGGCGCATGGTGTGTTGAGCTTGGCGGCAAGCCCTCGTAGGCTTCGGCGCGCTCATTGAAGGCACGCAGATGGTCTTCGGCCGGGGAAGGATGGAGCGGAATCAAATTTCAGCCATATCAGATAAAGCTCAATATCAGATAACCGCACTGGGCTGTTTGCCAAGAACACCGAGTCTGAAAGTCTGCCCCCGATCGGCCGTCACCCATCCGACGCGGTGAGAACCTCCCACAGTTAGTGTTTGGGTCCACCCTCTCCCTACGAAGCACTTCCGGTGCCAGAAGTGTTCTCGGAAGCTGCTGCAGTGTACCTAGCTTGCGTTCCAGCCTTAGAGATGCGATCCAGAACACGCCAGACAGCCCAACGTTCTGCACTAAAAGCAGCGAGATGACAGCATTGATCTGCGTTACCCCCAGCGGCATCCCTTCGGCACACATATCCCAGTCACAGGCAACTGAAAGTGGGGCATCGGGTGGGGAGAGGTGTATTGCTTTCATTCTTCCTCTGACGTGCGGATTAACTGCAGTCGGTATCGCTAGACGCACCAGCCCAGCCTGCCTCGCGTGTTGCGAGGCCACGAATGTCTATGACATCGGCACCGTCGGTACGAGGTCGGTATCGATTCAAGCTGCCTCCCTCCCCTACCGTGGCCTCCACCTATCAGGGTGGGCAACAAGTACAGACAGCCTCACCATTGCTCTGACTTCCGTTCCGAAGTGGGGAATGGATAGCGAAGCCAGCACACTGTAAACCGGCATATTCCTTCATTCCGGAGGAGCTGCGAAGCTTCGGTATCGGCCGCATCATGTCTCCTTCCTTGGCTGCAGCTGACCCTGCTGCACGACATGGCGGCCACAGCTTGTATCCGCCCATGGCAGACGAGGTTCGAGGCGGATACAGCCTGAGGTAGCTAGCAGGATGCTCATTCCAAGTCGGCGAAGGTGGTTTCCCAATAGGAAAATCACTTCCTAAGCTCGGACCCGCCGGAAGTGGGGATATTGCAGCCCAGTAAGCCATCCCATTGTCCTTGACGAGAAGATCGACCGAAGGGCTGCTAATCGCTCGTCGGGCATGGAGGCGTAAGTGACCCGGCTTGGCATGCGCGGTCAGTTGCGACATTTACCATTTACCGGCCGTTTACACGGGTCACCACCAGTCGACGCTCGGGCCTAGTTTGCTGAGCAGCACTTTGGAGAACGCTCAAGCTGAGGAGCAGGGGGTAGGGACTGATGTCTCCTCCACCTCACCTCAACTTGCATACGGCACACCTTGAACCTGGCATCATCGAGTCTTCCGACGACCACAGACCGGCGTCAACCTAGTCCCTCAACCCAATGTCTCTCGCAAAGCCATGCGCCAAGGTAGGATCGTTAAAAACTTCATTACAATCTATGATGAAAGCTAATTATATACAACTGCCAGTGGCATGAACGTTTTATTGACTGCAGACTTCCTTTACTCGGCATCGAGGGGGCACGTCTCGGGCTGAAGGTTGACCTGGATACCGCCACGCTTGGGGTGGTCGCTGTCGGGGAAGGGGCGCTTCCATCCGCCCTCGGCCTCAGGGGTAGCAAGCCAAAGGCGGAGGAGGTGGCGGCGCGGAGACGGGGGGAGGTGGTCGACGTACGCGGTGCGGGCGTGGAAGTTGTGGGTCTCACCGGCGAACTGAATGTCGCCGACAGAGAGGACCATGTGGAGAGCGAGGCGCTGGGCGGTAGCCTCAAGGACCTCGATGGCCTCAAGCTGGAGAGGGGTGAGGGCGGGGATCAGACCCGCCTCAACGTAGCGGCCGACCGACTTGACATAGTAAGGGTCGTAGTGCGAGACGACCTTGCCGTCGTGGTAGTAGAAGACGGCCTGCTGGAGCCACTCGTTTTGGCCGGTCGAGAACTCGCCCTTGCGGTCAAAGTACCAGTTGGGGGTAGCGAGAGCCTCGGCGATATCGGGGCGCTCCTTCTGGAGGACGTTCCAGATGTTGTGCGCGGACGCGACGTCGCTCTCCCCGCCCTCCTTGGCGCGGTGCAGGCAGAGGAGGCCGACAATGTCGGACGAGTCGGTGTGGAAGTACTGGCGGGCGGTGGTGGTGTAGATGCGGACCTTGTCGGTCTTGGTGGGGTCGTTGCCAAGGTCCTTGACGTGGCCGAGGACGTGGCCCTTGGCGTTCTGGCTAAGAGTGACACCGAGGATGGAGCCAATCGCGAGGTAGATGGCGGACGACTTGAGAACAGACCAGCGATCAACAGGGAGACCCTGGATGAGGATGAAGCCAGCCTGGTTGACGATCCACTCGCGGATCTCGAGGAGGAACTCGGTGATCTCCTGGGGGAGGGGGAAGGTCTCGCGGGTGATCTCGGGCAGGCTGAGGCCGCTGGCCTCAAAGTTGTCGTAAGCGGCCTCAAGGAGAGCAATCTGCTCGTCGCTCCAGCGGCGCTTCCACAGCGACGGGTCGGCCTCGAACTGCTCCTTGGTCCAGACAGTGGGGCCGGTGATCTCCTTGGGGAACTCGGAGTAGGGGGCAAGGTTGGGGATGGGGTCAAGCTGGCCCGAGGTGAGTACACCAGCGGGGCGCGACGATGGGGCGACCTTGGACGGAACGGAGGTGGTGGCGGTCTTGAGAGCCTTGAGGTGGTTCAGGGCCACATGCGGGGCCTGCGGGGCGACAGCGACGGCGGCAGGAGCCATAGTGAGAGCTAGTTGCGGGGTAGTCGAGTGGCAGAAGGCGTCAGAGGTTAGATTCGGACTGGAGTGGCAGTTGCTGGAATGCTGGGACGCTTGAGTGATGAGATGAGATTCGGAATGCTCGTCTGCTCTCGAGGTCTTAAGTATCTGCATGCATTTGCTGCCCACCGTGTCACCTTTTCGCTGCGTACACTGCTGTCAGATGTCGCCTCATGCTGTTAGTCAGACTGGTGTAAGCCATAGTCAGTGGAGTGAGCATGAGTGTAGATGAGGTCAGAGGATGAGGTGCTTGACCAAGACGAACAATCACGCAATCCGTGATCAGCACGGTAGAGACGGTTAAGGCTCGCCTAACCTCCTGTTTGGCAGATACCTCGCGTGGCTTTCGCGTGACGCCGAGCTTTTTTGTTGTGGCCAAGCACTCATTTTTTTAACAATAACAAATGTTTGTAATGTGGCATGCAGATACTACAGCGACGCACCACGCGACCGGAGGAGCCCAGGGCTGCAATCGAGGCAGAGACCCCGTTACGAGCATGAGAGATGCCGAGGGCAACGCCAAGTCGTTGCTGGAGCGATCGTTGATTGCGCGTGCGCTGGTAGTGGCGACTCCAGGCCCTGTGCACCGAGGTGTCGATTTTCCCTCTCTGAGGAGCTGAGAGGTCCAATCGGTCTCCTCACCAGCATTGCCAGTCTGGATTCGTGCTCGCAGTTGCTCGCTAAAGAAGGATATAGAGGATAGTCGGAGGTGGCGCTGGTCGCTTGAGCCGCCAAACCGGGGGCACGTGGTTTGAAAGTACACCGTGCACCGCGATACACAACAGCTTCCTGGCTGTCATGGCTTAGCCGCGATCTAGCCGCTGTTTTGGTGAATGATTTCGGTAGGACCTGCTGTCGACATAGGCGTCATAAATCTCGCGAACGGCATGATGGACACACTTCGCTCAACACCTCGAATCCTTCGTCGCCAAGTTGCTCCAGATCACTGACATACTCACGCCCCGCAGGCCCCACAGTTTAGCGACCTCTAGCCGCGTCTAGCACTTGGTGCGATGCCGACATCCAGTGTCGTCATTTCACTTTGGCAGATTTCTGCTCTTCCATGGCACATTCCTGAACTGTTTGGCAGATATCGTCCTGCGTTGGCAGATATCAGTGTGCTTTGGCAGATTCGGTCTCTCGGTTGGCAGATGCTTTGACAGCAGATTGGCACACCCTGACATTCCAGTATTCCCGCATTCCGGGTTTCCGTGCAGCTCCGGCTTGGAGACGTTCAAGGCATGTGTCTCCTCTGTTTCTCGGTCTTGGCATAGGACAGGCGCAACCGGTGCCGTCTCCCAAGGATGGATTCATGATTCTCACCCCACTCATCTCCGATGTCTACAACAACAAGAGACACCGGACTGCCACAAGAAGGTCGTGCCAACTCCATGGCGCCGTCACAAACACTGGTTCGTTGAGACGTTGACTCCAGTGGTCCCCAACACTGATCTTTTACAGCCTTGGGTGAAGTTTGGGTGTGTTTACTTCAGAGGCGGAAGCACAGTCCGAGAAGGGAACCAGTCTCCTTCCAGCCTATTGTCGTGAACGAGCTCGTGTTCTTGAGCTGTCAACAGGAACGACTGACATTGAGACCAAAGGAACAAGCTTTCGGGAGAACCGGACACGCTCGCAAAACCTTTCGCGTCAGCGTCTAGACGCCGGAGCCACTAGTGCTTCTGAGCTCTGCATCAGACGTACGGAAGATGCATGGATATACTGACCGCTTGTCATTGTGTCCTGTACCTGATGCACGAGGTGGTGTCGGCACTGATTCTCGCACCAACAAAAGCGCCACACACACACACACACACACACACACACAAGTCGACCGACGCCTCCTGTTGTCTTCCCTCCTCACCACCTTCCTTCCTTTGCTTTCTCTTCCTCCTCTTTCTAGCCCTCATCCTATTTCCCAAATCCCCATCCTCTCCTCCTCATCACTGACTCTGTCATTCACAAGCCCGACAACCCCTTGGGCACCGTGTTCATGTTCATCCCCTACAACCAGCTCCCAACTATCGGCCCGCCAAACCACAAGTTCAAGTTCCGCGGCAAGCGAACGAACTGGGCAGAGCAAGACCGCGAGTCTGAGCCAGCCGCGGACACACCGCGAGAGTCTCTTCCCAAGCGACCGCACACTGGTCTGGACACGCGCAGCTCCAGAAGGAAGACGAAGAAGTCGTCGGGGGCCAAGAAGCGAGCTAACAAGCGACCTACTATTTTTGCCAGTCCCATGCGAGGCTCGCCCGCGCCGTCGCAAGTTCTTAACCCTCCCTCAGCCTCCCAACTTATACCTCTCCCACCTCCGTCAGCTCCTTTACTTCCACTCACACCTCCCTCACCGCGGCAAGTTCCACTCCCGCCGACCCCCGACTTGCTGCAGTTCCCGTCCTCGCCCAACATCCAGGCCTCTATCTCGCTCTCTAACTCATCTTCGCACGCTCTTGAGCTGCTCTCATCCTCCTTTGACCTTCCCAGACCCCAGAGTCTGCACTGCATAGACCCTTCCGAGTGGTCAGATCTGAAGGGCGAGCTGCTGGCTGTGTACCAGCAGGAAATGGCGATTGTCGCTCAGCTCACCCGCGGTGCTGCGGAAGCCGTCAATGTGTCCACAAGCACTGTCGAGGAAGGCTTTGGCCCTTTGGGTGGCGACGAGGATCACGGCCAAGAAGAGGTGGGAGACGACGCGTACCTTAACCATGAGATCCACGGGTATGACAACGATGATACGCAGAACGCCATCGAACAACAGGGTCATTACTTCCTACAGCATGCCCGTACTCCACCCGTCACCAACGACCTGGTCGACCTTGGACTGGACTCCGCTCCAAACAGCCCAAACGCGGCTTTCCTCTCCCCACACGACACTGCCCACACTCTCGGCACGCAGAAAACAACATACACCGCCAAGACCGGCCGCACCAGCAACCATCCCGGGTCCCGTGCACGGCCTGAACAGCAGGGTGCTGCCGCCGAGCCCGATCACGGCGTCACGCCCGAGGAAGACGCCCCACCGCGCTACTCCACTCCCGAGCCGCTCGGCACTCTGACCTTCCAGGGCCTCGCGTCCGCCGCAGCCAGCGCGCAACTTGTCTTCCGCGTCCACACCCCCACCTGCGTTTCCCCCCTTCTGTGGACGGGCACTGCCCGCGGTAGCGGCTTTGCGAGCGCCAACTGGCACCTTGGACTCCTGTCCCCTGTGTCGTATGCCTCCCCCCTCGTCCCCACGGCCATCACGCTCACTGCCGCTCCTGTGGCTGAAGCAACCAAGGGGATTGAGAAGGCGGTCAGCAGCGCATACATCCCAGCACAGGGCGTCACTAGCATTCAGCTGAAAGGCCCCTCACGTTACGGCCAAGCTGCCGCCGGCGTCGTGGCCTCGGCGCCGCCGACTCTTGTTACTGTACAGCGGTACGAGCCATGGAGGCAGTGGACCGAAGACAGTGCGCTTCGCCAGAGCCTCATCGACCACATCAACCGCAAGCCGCGGCTCAAGGCCCACGATCCCGGAGACGGCATGGTCATCCCTCCCGACGCGCTCACGCCATGGATCTCCACCAGCCGAGACCTGACCTGGGTGGTGTGGGAGATTTCCCGCCGACTCTGGCAAGGCGAGAGTGCCGTCGAGGTCGCTGTCGTTGCTTTCCAGGTGGGTGCTATCGCCGTAGTCCTGACACCCGAGACATGAGCTCACAACGACAACAGAACGACCCGCGCTACTGCGTGCAGGCGCAAAACTTCAAAAGCCAGCCGCCGCCGGGCGCGACGGGCGAGGTGACGCTCAACCCTGTCCCGGCGCTCATGTCGCACCGCCAGATAGCGCAGGGCACCGGCGAGCGCGGCCGCATGACGCACTCGGAGAAGGAGCTCGCCGAGCTCGCGATCACGGGCGCCAAGACGTCGAGCGAGATCATGTTCTACGGCCGCATCTTCAGCCAGAGCATTATCGGCAACATTGAGTTTACCCACGGCGTGAGTGCATGTTGCGTTCGGCTCGTGGCTCGCTACCCAGCTGGCACTCGCACCGGCACCGGCACTGACACACCCAGGACCTCCCGTTCGAGCTCCCTCCCCACTTCTACCGCCCCGGCACGAGCAGGGGCCACAGCAGGTACCCGCCCAACCATGATACCGAGGACACGGCGACGGACCGGTGGCTCGACGCGCTCGTCTGGGAGCCCGAGGACCACTACCTCACGGCCGTCATCAAGATCAATGCGGCATTCAAGAACCGCGAGCGCGAAGAATCCGGCGAGCGCAAGTGGTAGAGACGCGGTGCGGCAGGCAGAGCACCGAGAGGGGTGGCGAGCGGTTGTTTTCGACAGCCAAGTGCTCGCATTGGCGTCTGTCACCGCTATGCGCGAGAAGAGAGCAGAGAGCAGAGAGCAGATGGAGAGCATCTGAGACATGAGACCTGAGGCGTATCGAAGCATGTGGCACCGCGCCGCGAGACTATCTCCCACAACATTCTCCTGTATCGAGTATAGCTGCATCTGTAGTATGCGAGCAGATCAGTACACGTGCATAAGTAGCGCAGTACACATTATGAATGCATGGTGGTGAGCCAGAACCAGTGAAGGGGAATGGTAAGAAAAAGTATGCGGGGAATGGTGAAGCGGGTAGTAGTAGTAGTGGTAGCCAATGCGGTGGTATGTGTGGCCATTCGTCAAGTCGTCGTGTCGTCGGTCGCGCGCAGCGCAAGTACAGGTACAGTACTGTACACTCTTTGTCGTCTCTCGTCTCGTCTCTCGCCCTCTCTCGTTCTCCCTCTTGACACGGCCCCGGTTAGAGCTTCTCGTGGGGACGGTTGAAGCTCGCGGTGCGCGAGAGCGGGGGCGGGAGGTGCGCGGTGGGGACGTCGTCGTCCGACTTTCCGCGATCGCTGCCGCGGTACGAGTTTGAGCGGGACAGCGAGAGGAGGTTGACGATGGAGGAGGCGCGGGACGGCGCGTCGACTTCTCCAAGGATGGGGGCGTGGGACGGGATGGGCGAGCCGGGCGCGACGGCGACAGAGATGCGCTCGGGAACGGGCATGTTGTACATCCACGTCGCGGCGAGGACGATGGACGAGCCAAGGAGGAACGCGACTGTGAGGCGGTAGTCGAACAGGGCGACCGAGGCGAGGAACGACAGGATAATGGCGAGGCTCGTCGCAAAGCCCTTCATGATGTTGTCCGAGTAGCGGATGACGACCGCGGTCAGGAGGCCGCCAAACGTCTGCGTGATGATCGTGCCGATCGCCCAGCCGTTGAAGTTTGCAAACTTGGTTGCAACGCCAGCCGACCACGACATGCCGGGCTGCGGCGAGAAGAGCACAGGGAGCAGCGCCGGGATGATCGAGAAGAGCGAGAGCTGGGTGTTGCGCGTCCAGAGATCCGAGGAGCCGTTGGTCTTGACAAGGAGCTCAAAATAGACGCCAGCAATGCCGCTAGTAACCGATGCGAACGTGATCGCCATGAAGCCGCGGAGGGGGTGCATGATGTGCTCGACGAAACCGTCCTTGGGCGCGCCGTTGCCGTTGCCGACAGCCTGGAGCTGGACGATACCCACACCAGCGGCGAGAAGCACGAGCGCGCCCCAGCGGCCGCGCGACAGGCGCTTGCCAAGCATAACGACGGAGAAGAAGGCAGTGGTGAGAATCTTCATCTGGCTCGTGACCTGGAATGTCGCAATGTCGAGGTTCGAAATGGCAACGTACTGCAGGTTGTTCTGTACGACATAAAGGATCGCGGGGATGGCGAGCTTGTAACAGTCCGAGCTGAGGATGCTCTTGCGGAGTGCCGTGAGGCGCGAGGCGTGGAACATGGTGAACGGAGTCTTGCGGTCATCTGACAGCCGTGTGCGTCCCGACATTGTCCTGTCAATGCGCTTGAGCGCGATCAGCGACGATATTGTGCACTTGAGGAGCTCGTTGATGAGAACGGCAGCCGCGGCCGAGTACGTCTGGTTCGGGGCTGTCGATATCCGCGAGTAGTGCATGATGACAGCTAGGAAGGCGTTCTGGAGAGCGAGCGTCGCTAGGCTGCCTTATTAGCACCGACAGACGTGAGTCCACTCACGAGATCCACTTGAGCTCGATGCCAAACAGCATGGGCGGCTGCTCCTTTTGAATGCCCAGGGGCATGTAAGCCGGCGGCTGGACCGTGAGGTTTGCCGAAGGCTTCTCGCCAAGCCTGTCTCCCGAGCGCGAGAGCGCAAACGACGCAGTAGCATTAACGGTCGTTGTTGTCGTCTGCGCAGTATTCCGATACCGCTGTTGCTGCTGCTGCTGTTGCTGGAGTAGCGAGCCAAACGACTTGCCGGCGCTGGCGGGGCCGGGCGAGGTGGGCGGCGAGGACGAGGCGGAGTGGGCTCTGAGTGGGTAAGAACGGATTGTTTCCGGGTCCGGGCGGGGGGTGCAGGAGGGAAGGCTGGAGCTCGTGAGCGAGCGGCTAGGAAGCGGGTCTCGACCAGCACCGGGCACTGTGAGGTGCCATCGGGGCAGGATCTCGGTCGGGATCTCGACCAGAGCTGGCCCGCAAATTGACAGTACCGCGGTGGCAAGAATCATTTGGCGCTCCGAGGTGCGATCACCGTTGTTCTCGGGCCGACACCGCAGCCATAACAAAGGAAGCAGGAGCCACACTCACCTCGAGAGACGACGCTTTGGCCGTGTGACGCCAGAGACGCCAGCAATCACCTCCTTCTCGGGCATGACTATGCCCTCATCTGTGAGGTTTGCGCGGAGGGAGAGGGGCGAGAGGGGCACAGCGACGGCGGGGGCGATGAGGGTGGTGGTGGATGTGGTGGCGGAGAGCATGGTGGAGAGATAAAGGCGGAGTCTGGGTGGAGGGGTATGAGTCGGTCAGAGGTCGCGCCGAGGGCGAGCGAGTGCTAGCAGTGGGCTAGATCTTTGTCAAGCGAGTGTCGGTGTCGGTGTCGGTGATGGTGATGGTGAGGAGCGGGGTGTTGTTGATGAGACCGGGGAGATGAGACTGGGAGGGTTGAGTGAACCAAAATATTGGATGGTTTGAGATTCCAGTGCAAGCTTTTTTTCGGTGATGGATAATCTCGTGATCCCGGAACCTTGATGATCTATTCCCGCGTGGTCGAGCGATAAAGGAGGAAGAGATTGTACCTTTACGACAGTCTCAACCTTTCGTTTCAGTAGTGTCACTCGCAGTGGCAAGGGCAGAGGCGATGATGATGAGGTCGGTGAAGAGGACAACAACAACTGCTGCTCGGACACGCAAATGAACGATCCAGCAAATCGCTGCAAACAGTCGCGGGCGATTGGCCAAGGCGGGGGCGGCGAGGGGGACCCTTTGCTGGCTGCGGGGGAGTGTCCAGGCTCGGAACTTTAAACAATTGCTGGGGGTCGTCGGTGTCGGTGTCGGTGTCGGTGCTGTCGTCGTCGATGTCGGTGGTACAAACTAGTAGAGCACGGTGTACGTGTTATCGACAGAGGGATATGGGGATGAGGAGAGATACCAACTTGCGAGATGAAACGAGGTTAACGAAAGCCCCACCCCACACCACTTCCAGGCAGGCCTTGCTCACAGGTGTGCATCTGTCTGTGTGGCTGCGTTTGCCAAGCGCCTCCCCCGCGAGCACGAGCAGGAGCATATCGCGGGTGCAGGGTGGCAGAACGCAGGGCTAGGGCCCAGCGCTGCCCACGTCCTCAAAGGACGACCGCCGAGCCAGATCTCCCGACATACCCATCCATCGCCACTTCCAGGACGGGAGAAGAAGAAAGAAAAAAAGTTGTGCGATGGTTGAGTGGGGTTGGCAGCTTCCCTGCGTGCTCAGGACATCCGGTGCCCTGTGCCACTAGCTGCGCGGCAATGAATGCGGAGTGCAGCTGGAGAGAGAGAGCCCAGCTCTCGGCTCGCCCTCGCCGCCCAGACTTGTCCTGACGACGCCACAATGCGCAGTCGTTTATGCGATACGGTTGGGGGCTCGTGGGCCAGAGGCCGGAAAGAGGGGCCGATGGAATTCCTCCGCGGGACAGAGGGGGGGGGGGCATGTGCATGTGGGTTTGGTTTGTGTCAACTACGTGTCAGAGCTTCAGAGCGCAGAGTACGTCGTGTGGTATGTGTTGCACACCGTACGCCGTGAGCTCGGAGCGGGGGGGCAACTCACTGTCTTGAAGGTGCCTTCTTTGTTCACCGTTGCCCAGCGTTAAAGCCAGCCATCTGCACCGCAGCCCGCAGCACGGTGCAGCCGGATTCTGTGTTCTCTGTACTGCGCCGTTCAGACTGCATGCGGCCAAGTACAACTTGCATCTGTACCAACACCCAGACTACGACCACCCACGCCGTCCCCTGCACCCTAGACAAGTACACCCGATACCAGGAGCAGGGACAGGGAGCAGGAGCGGTTCCAGCTGGCCAGCTGGCTCTGGCTCCCAGGGAGGCCCACATTTCCGCCGACGAATGCGCTCCTGCCAGTGGCTGCGCAGGAAGGCACGCTGGCCTCTCTGGAGCATCGTGAGACGTGAGACACGAGAAACCCCCACTGCGACTGCGCAGTGGGCCGGTGGGGTGTCCGAGCGCGCGAGCCCACGCCACGCGCCATGTGTCGCCTCGTTCTTCGCCGGCTTGGCCTGCCCGCTGGCAGCTGGCGGCAGGCCGCGGGCACCCAGTAGTGTTCTTGCCTTCTTGTCTGTTGGTGCTGTCTCAAGGCCGCCATCCCGCCAGGAAGGCCGACGCGAAGGCCGACAAGCGGCCAGCTCGTCCTAGCTCTGGCGATGGCCACACGAGTGTGCCCGGTTAGTTCTCTTGTCACCTTGTAATGTGCATATCTAGGCAGTGGTGTTCCGAGTCAGTACATTCGAGCATGATACCAGGGCTGAAGCTGTCCGCCGACACGTAGGGGGCTGCGTCCAGCTACAGCCAGCCTGCGACCGCGCGACCTGGCAAACTGCCACCCCGCTTGTCACCCACCCGCTGGTCACATCGTGGTGCGTGGCGCCTGGTACATGGTGCGTTGGTAAATGACTAACATGGTTCTCGCGCGACCGGCAATGCGCCCCCATGCTGGTTATACAGGACGAACGACGCGCAACATGTCCAATATCGTGGTCTTCTGTCAGCCTGACGGATCTCGCTGTTTCCGCTCCTATTGCAAGGCTCAGATTCTGCTGCTGCTGCTGCTGCTGCTGCACAATTGTAATTCTGATTCGGACTCGACAGGGGGGCATCGTATGGGATGCCTGCGATGCGTGGCATTATGCGATTCGGAGGACGGACCGGGGTCCGACTACATCGGAGGTGGAGGGGCGCAGTGTGGCAGTTGGGTGGGATGTGATGTGGGAGCATGCTGCCGACTGGACCCGTGCGCTAGTGGGCCGGAGCCGGGAGGCGGAGTTGTTGTGGCTCGAGTAAAGCGATTAGATCGAGTAGATGAGTGACGCTATGCAATGAATGACATGGGATGTGGGCAGCTGCTGTCATCCATCTACTGATTGATCTTGCTGGACAACACACAGCGGAAGCAGGCGATTCTCTGGCCATCTTTAGAGCAGTAAATTACTCCGAAAATGCAATCAGAAAACGTTAGAAAGCGGAGATTGGCAGCATGTCCATGCAAATACACGCTAGATGAACGCATTATCCACATGACAGATTGCCGAATGACGTTGTATTTTTAACGGGATCAAATCCGAATCCTCGTCTGGAATTCGGAGCAGATAGAGGGCTGTTGGCAGGGAAAAGGTGACGATCGACTCATACGTCGTGCTCAGGTTTCATTCACCGACTGTGGCCCTGCACCCCGCATTTCAACACAACAATCTCGCTCGCCATAGACAGAGCCAGCAAGCACCCAGCACCCAGCACCCAGCACTCAGCACTGCAAAGCACACTGCGCACAGCTGTCACATTGCAGCGTGATGCATATTCACCGGCTATGTAGATATTCCGTAGCTTCTAGAAGTGGGATACAAAGAAGAAAAAGCTGCATCGGATTATCTTGTTTAGTCCGGTAGTTGTGTAGTCTATAACCAGCACTTTACTCCTATTACTCCACTCTAGCCGCCCTGGAACTTTTTTTTTTTTTTTCCAACGGTTTTGCATAGTACCCCACAGTGTCCCCAAGCCACACCCATCACACGTTCCTGAACACAGTTGCCGTGGCAGCCAGGCTGGCTGGGGGTAGTGTGGGCTATCTGTCTGCTGTCTGGCTGAGGCTGAGGCTGAGGCTATTCCAGTTAGTGGCCGCCGCCGTTGCCATCGTCGTCGTCGGCACCATTGTCGTATCATCGTCCTCCCCTTTCTCTTCCTCTCTTTCTCTCTAGTTATATCCCTCTCTTTCTCTCTTTCTCTCAAAAAAATCAAAACAACAAAACAATCCATCTAGACAATAAACAATGAAGATCACAGACAAGCTCGCAAAGGCTGAGCGCGAGGGCCGCCCCTTCTGGTCCTTCGAGTACTTCCCCCCGCGCACCGCCCAGGTACGTTCCACGCCGAACCCTCCAGAGTGGCCCGTCTCGACTCCGCCGGCGGTCCCAACAACGGGCCCCAGCACCCCAGCAGCTGGAGCAGCATCGACAACCGCTAACATCCACAGGGTCTCCAGAACCTCTTCGACCGTATCGAGCGTATGCGCAACCTTGGCCCCGAGTTTATCGACATTACATGGGGCGCTGGAGGAAAGAACGCCGACCTCACCTCGTCGCTTGTCCAGGTCTGCCAGGAGACAATCGGCATTGAGACATGCATGCACCTCACATGTACTGAGAGTAAGTTTGCACCGACGTGGAGCAGGTCCCCCCACGCGCGTATTGCGCCGCAGAACGGCGGCCGAATGGGCGCGAGAGGGTCGGGGCATCAACACGTGCCCGGATCTGCAAACATCACAGAGTCGGACGATGGCATAGTGCAACTCGACGAGATGCCCACAGGACGGTTCTCGTGCTTCCGATGCCGATGCAGACGGCGATGGCGAGCGGGAACGCTGTACATTCCGTATCGGAACCCATCCCAGGGTACCTGCGTGCTATCACGACACCGCCGCTCCTCGCACCCGTCCCACATTTGTCCCCGCCTCGTCTCCGCTTCGAATCCTGACCTACCCCGCACCTTTCGAATTTCCCTGTTATTGATACTGACCCACAGTGCCCATGGAGAAGGTCGAGTGGGCGCTCAAGCAGGCCAAGCAGTTTGGCTGCCAGAACATCCTTGCTCTCCGTGGTGACCCTCCCGCCGGCTCGTCCGAGTGGAAGCCCACTCCCGGCGGATTCGTCCACGCTGTCGACCTCGTCAAGTATATCCACAAGAACTACCCCGGCGACTTCTGTGTCGCTGTTGCCGGCTTCCCTCAGGGCCACCCCGAGACCCCCGACACCGAGGAGGGCCGTCACCAGGAGATGCTCTGGCTCAAGGAGAAGGTTGACGCTGGATCCGACTTTATCTTCACCCAGATGTTCTACGACGTCGACATCTTCTTTGACTGGGTCAAGCGCGTCCGCGAGTACGGCATCACGGTCCCCATTGTTCCCGGAATCATGCCCATCCAGAACTGGGGCAAGTTCCAGACATGGGTCAAGCGCGAGAACATTGTTGTCCCTCCCCACTTTTACGAGGCGCTCAACCCCGTCCAGGGCGACGACGAGCAGGTCCGTGCTGTCGGCACCAAGCTTGTCGCCGACATGTGCCGCAATATTCTCGCCAACAAGGAGGCTGGTATCAAGGGTCTCCACGTCTACACTCTCAACCTCGAGAAGGGTGCCCGCATGCTCCTTGAAGAGCTTGACATGGACCCCCGCCGCGAGCAGGTCATGCCCCTTCCGTGGCGCCCGTCGCTCACCCCCCTCCGCCGCCAGGAGTCGATCCGCCCCATCTTCTGGGCCAACCGTGTCCAGTCGTATCTCTCGCGTACTTCGGACTGGGACGAGTTCCCCAACGGTCGTTGGGGAGACTCGCGCTCGCCCGCTTACGGCGACCTCGACGGTTACCCCGTCGCTATTGGTGTCACTCCCGCCGAGGCCCAGACCCTCTGGGGCAACCCCACCACTCCGAAGGACATTGCCGAGCTCTTCGCCCGCTTCTGCCGCGGCGAGCTCTCCAAGCTTCCCTGGTCGACCCAGCCGCCGGCGAGCGAGACTTCGGTCATCACCCAGCAGCTCGCGAAGATGAACGAGCTCGGCTACCTCACCATCAACTCGCAGCCCTCGGTCGACGGCGCCGCTTCGGACGACAAGGTCCACGGCTGGGGTCCCGCCGGCGGCTACGTCTACCAGAAGGTGAGATACCACACGCAACAGCACGAGTCACCGCGAACAAACTAACCCCAGGCGTACCTCGAGTTCTTCGTCTCGCCCGAGCTCCTCAACCAGCTCATCCGCCGCATCGAGAAGGACCCCACGATCACCTACTACGCCGTTAACAAGCAGGGTGACCTGCGTACCAACACCCACTCGGAGGGCCCCAACGCCGTCACCTGGGGTGTCTTCCCCGGCAAGGAGATTGTCCAGCCCACCATTGTCGAGGCCGTCTCGTTCATCGCGTGGAAGGACGAGGCATTCGAGCTCGGCTGCCAGTGGGCCAACCTCTACCCCGAGGGCTCCGAGTCGCGCGCGCTCATCCAGAAGACCATGGACGAGAACTACCTCGTCAACATTGTCGCCAACGACTTTAAGAACGGCGCCGTCATCTTCAAGCCCTTCCTCCTCGACCAGGAGAACGGCGCTTAAGAGCACTGTTTGCCCAAAAGGCTGCGGTTGCGGGTAGGTAATGCACACCCCACACCCTTTCCATTCCCTCCCCCTCCCACAGCCACACACTGGTCCTCAACGGACTGCCGTTCAACTCGGCACCCAGTACCCGGCCTGTCTACGGATACCTCTCACAGCACTACCCTTACATTTATACCCCGGGCAGCACCCACTGCGTGCGCGCCTAGCAATCTACCCCCAAACCCCCTGCCCTCCCTCGACCCCACGCCGCTCCCAACGTAGCGTCGCGATGTCCGCGGGAAGTAGAGGTTCAACTCCTCACAATCTTTCTGTTGCAATTAGCTAAGCCTTGACGAATCGAAACAACACCAACACAAGACGAAAATAAATCGTATGCATCATCGTAGTATTTGTACTCGTTGTGCTGCACTTGGACTGGGTGTGGTGAGGGTGTACGCGAGAGACGGGACGGACACACGCTAGTGACCCCCATGACATAAGACAGACGGCGTGTCCGTCCACAACAGGCATGTTGAGACGTATCCCGCGGAGTAAGAAGCAGCGTCGGGGCGGAGAATACCAAGAGCATCGACATGCTTCTGTCTGGCTGTCTCTCGCTGGGGGAGAATGCGCCGAGGCCAGCGTCGGCTCTCCCACATTTGCACTAGGTGTTCGTTCACGCGGAGGTGCAGGAAAGGCACACGGCCTTCCTGAGGGCGGAATGTACTGAGCGGCGGCCAGGTCTGCCAGTGTGAAGAGAGGCAAAGCTGGGGCTCGAACATGTGCTTCTGACGGCTGCACTGTGATCACTGTGATCTCGCTGTACGCTCTATGCATGCATGGTCGCATGGGGGTGGGTGGGACGACAGAGCAGCATATGGGACGGGACGAAGCCCAAGCCTGCGCAGTGATCTGCCACGCGTCAGGAACTCTATGCCAGTGTTGAATTCAGAGGCCAGTCGGCGGCCAGTGTCTCTCTGGTGGGTGCATCTTGCAACGTTCTTGTTCTCTGTCTCACGACTCTGTCATACTTTTGTTTCTTCTCTCTTCTCCGTCTCTCTCCACATCACATGGCTCATCTGCACCTGCGGCTGCAGTGAACGCTCGCAGAGCCTATACCCCATCCTTCCCCCAAGCTCCGCACCCCACACCAGCCACCGAACATCAACAAGCGCACTCTCGACTCCACTCCCAACCTTGACGAACGATACACTACTCTACACGCTCGACTCGGCCAGCCGCTCGCGAGGACGCACACTACTCTACATCTCTCGACTGCCCACACCACCTCCACTATCCCCGTCCCGACGCTGGCGCGGACACTAGCAGCACCGACAGCGCGCCGATCACGATACCCAGAATTGAGCGTTTCGACGTCAACAACTAAACGCGCCGCCGGCCGACAACGTCACTGATTACAACCACAGCACTCCGCCGCCGGAAGCACTCACGATGGGTATCTCGGTCGCGACCGCCATCGTTGTAGGCTTGCTGTGCTCGTTCATCCAGTCGCTCGGTGAGTCTCGTTGGCGTTCGGGGCAGTGCGCTGCACTCGCTACGCTCAGGCGTTAGCCGGCAGCATCGTGTGGGGCGAGTGAGCAGCTCCCATTGGAAGGCGGCGGCGGTGCAGACAAGTGGCCGGGCCTAGGGCTCTTGGCTCTCTCCACGCCTTGCACACTTTCTTGTGCCCTGCAACGAGCACGACCCCCGCTTGCGCGACGCTTGCGCGACGCTTCCCGACGACCCTGCACTTCTACGGCCCTGCTCACCACCCCACCCCCCTCCGCTGTCATCGGCCCACTAACGTTACAGGCCTCACGATCCAGCGCAAGTCACATGTACAGGACGAGGCGCTCCCTCCCGAGGAGCGGCAGCGCGCGGTACGCCGACCGCTGTGGATTATCGGCTTTGGCGTCTACATTTCCAGCAACGTCTTTGGGTCTGGTGCGTTTTGTTGTTATAGTCGCGCGGTGCGTGGCAGTGGCTCAGTCTGAAACCACCCCGTGCGCACGCGCGCGCAGGACAAGGAACAACCAGTACTAACTAGCAGTATTCCAGATTGGTGCGCTCCCGATTGTCGTGCTCGCGCCGCTCGGCGGCATCTCGCTACTGTGGAACAGCCTGCTCGCGCACGTCATCCTCGGCGAGGGCTTCTCAAACTCGATGATGCTCGGAACGGTGTTTATCGCCACTGGCGCTGTGTTGATTGCCATCTTTGGTGTCGTGCCAGATGGCAACCACACTCTTGATGAGATCCTTGCACTGTGGGCTCGCGGACCGTTCCTCGCATTCTTCACCGTCGTGTGCGTTATCGTCATGATGGTTCTCGGTGTGTCGCACCTGCTCGTCTGGAGGGTCAAGCGCTCGGACCGCATCATGCTCCCGGAAGACGAGATGCCGAGCAACTATGCGTCCCCACGTTCCGTCCCCGCGATCCCGTTCCGCGCTACGTCCACCCGGGCTACCGACTCGAACGGCCGCGTCCTGGACCTCAACCTCAACAGCGGCGAGATCTCGCCCATCTCGGCTATCCACCCCATTGACAAGAAGTTTGTCCGTTTCGTCGGCCTCGAGGACGACCTCGCTTCCCCGCTCGCACGCCTCAACAACCGCCAGCGTGTTCTCACGCTCTGCGGCCTCGCATTCGCAGCTGCGTCGGGCACGCTCTCGGGTCTCTGTCTAGTCCTCGCAAAGGGTGCCGTCGAGCTCGTCATTGCAACAATCGACCACTGGCGGACCGGACAGGGCAAGAATGAGTTTACCCGTGTCGAGACGTGGTTCCTCGTCGCTGGCCTCGGCGTTGCTGCGATCCTCCAACTCGTCTACCTCAACTACAGTCTGGCGTTTGCGTCCCCTGCGCTCATCTGCCCGCTCGCCTTTTGCTTCTTCAACCTCGCGTCCATCTTTGACGGCCTCATCTTCTACAACCAGCTCGGCCGTCTACGCACCCACCAGGTTGTGCTTGTGTCAATCGGCGTTGCTGTCCTGCTTGTCGGCGTGTGGGTCGTCTCTGCCATCCAGCCCACAGGCGACGGCGGCGTCGAGGTCGGTACCTGGGTGGAGGAGGAGGCGCTCGTCGAGGACGGCCACGAGGCGCACAACGAGCTCGAGGCCGCCGACGGCGCAACCTTACTTGGTGGCGAAGAGGTGAGCGAGCCGGCCGACTTTGACCACCACATGCCGCCCGATTCCCCGCTTGCCACCGACGCCGCTCCCCCTCTTTCTCCCACAGCCCTCTCTCCCTCGTCCCCTGTCCGCCGCCGCCGCCCGCGCTACGGCACCCTCATCCCCGATCTCGGCACGCACGCGCACGCCGTTGTGCCGACAGGTTTCGCGTTCGGTATTGGTGCCGCGTCGCCCGGCTTCGCCCTACGCTCGACGAGCATCACACGCGACCCGCTCAGCCGCCGGAACACGTTCTCGCACGGCCGCTCAAACTCGCTCAGCGCCTTCCCTCCGCGCCGGCGCAGCGAGGACGACATTGCGGCGCGTAATCTGGAGTCTGGTACCGCTGGAGCTGGAGCTGGAGCGGCCAGCACAGCGAACGCGACCGGCACCCCTCCCGCTCACACCAACGAGCGCCGCCGTCCCCGCCCCATCTCGCTCCCCGTCGGCGCGCTTCCGCCCTCCATCTCCTCGGCACCCCCGCGCGACGACCACATCGAGGACGCACTCGCCGCCTGGGAGCACGAGCGCAGTACACGCCCTCGCCTCCAGACGACCCCCGAAGCTGCGCACCCTGCCCAAGCACCTGCTGGCCCGCGCGGCTGGTTCGCGCGTATCTGGCGCAGCGGCGGTGTCAGGCTTACTTAGTGAACACTACCTTTAGAGTCCTGTCCTGTCGTACCCATCTCTCAGCACACACGACGACCTTATGACTTTTGTTGTATCCCCTGCCCCTCACCACACGTAGAGACATTCAGCATGCATCATTGAATCTTGCTTGCAGAGAGGGCGAAGCAGGACGATCCGTGGGCGGGGCAGGAGGAGACAGCCGGAGAAGTTTGCAATGTCCGTGAAAACAACACGCTCGCGTGCACGTCATCGCGAATGTCGAGCATTTCTCCTGGCTTCTCCAGTCTTGCTTCCCATCATCTCACCCTTTCTCACTCATACACTCGTTTACGCCCACTGGACGCATCATCAACCTCCCCCGCCATGGCCCCGAAACGCAAGACCGCGGCGCCGAAGAAGGCTACCGCCGAGCCCAAGTCTGCCGCCGACATCCCGCTGAGGAAGCCGTCCGAGTTCATGCACCAGCAGCAGCAGCGCCGCGGCGCGCCGGGCGGCAAGAAGCCGCTGATAGACCTGAGCAAGGAGGACCTGCGCGCCGCCGGCGTGCAGTTTTTCGACAACGTCGACGTGGCCGGCATGACGGACGGCGACTGGGTGCGCCGCACCGAGGGCGGGTGGGGCGACGGCGCGGCTGGAGCAAAGTCTGGCGCCAAGTCTGGCGCACCCGCTTCTGCGGGCCGGCGCGCGACGGTCGAGGAAATCAGTGACGGCGGCGAGGACGGCGAGTCGGAGGTGGCGGGCGACGACGGCGACGACGAGGCGACGGACGAGGACGGCGAGCGCGAGCGCGCGCGCGATGCGCGCATGGAAAAGTTCTGGGACGAGTTCTTTGACGCCCTCATGTTGACGGTCCCCTTCAGCTTCCTGTACCTCATGCTCGACGTGTGAGTTGTGCCTTATTCGGACGTAAACTGACTGCAGCCTCACCAACCTGTCGTACGCGCGGCATCCGGCCTTTTCGCACTATATGAAGAACTACATCATGTCGACGCCGAGTAGGTGACGGCTACCTTTCAATGCTGACCTACCAGCGATCGGCATCATCGTCTTCTACAGTACGTGCCAGTGCCAGGTGTCCTTTGACGGGAGACACCCTAGTGGGCTAGAACTGACCTCAGCGTCTCGCCACGCCGCCTCGTGGTGGGTCCGCGCACTCATGACCGCCGCGAGCATCGCAAGCGGCTCCCGTCTCGTGTGGCTCGTCAACAAGTCGTCGTACCTTACGGTACTCAAGCAGGTGAGTACGGGTGGACTGTACGACAGGAACTGGGAGGGGAACGAGCCGCTCGGCGATCTGCGATAGAGCCAGCAGCACCCCGCGGACACGCACGAGCTGCAACGTGGCTACCTGTCAGAGTCCGACCAGCCGCTGTTGATCAGGCCCAGCGCAGCACATTGTGCGCACCCCGATGGGTGCCGAGGATGATCCGCGCCGTCATTCCATCCCCCTGCGCCTAGCGTGACAGTGCACTGGTCGTATACGGCCGAAATAAGCAGCTCGCTTCCGGGGGGACTAGTGCGAGGTCTCCGTTGGCGATGGTTCCCAACAGCTTACGAGGAATCTTGCAACATGGCTGACACCCCCAGGCCCCCGCAATGGGAACGATCTGGATCCTCACCATCGTGCAGCTCCCACTTACGCTTGCTGTCGCGGCACTCGCGACCGTGTTTGGCTGGCTATACCAGAGCGGCCTGAAGCTCGTGCCGTAGGCGTTGGCTGTTGCAATAGGCGGTAGGCCGCGGGCTGGGGCAGGCCTGGATAAATCGGTGGACGCGCAGGATAGCACTCGGCCCTCGACGCCGAGCGGCTGACGATACACATCGATCATAGACGAGATACTCACAGACCGCGATACCGATGGATACTATGAGGGCGCACTGGAGATCACAAGGAGACCGAGCGGGCGTCGAGGATTTGTGCCGCACACCACTCTCCTCCAAACGTACTGACTTCACTTTGGCGTCCACCTCGGCGCGTCCTTTCCCTTCAGCGCCGTTCCACCCCGGCAGTCTCTGAGCTTCAAGGAGGATGCGCATCCAGCACCCAAATGATGGCGCACGACCAGCCACCAGCGCTGTTTGACGTAGCTTGCCATGTCCGGTCCCAAGGACATAGCGACCCCGTGGCGTAATGGTAGCGCGTGAGATTCCAACTGGGATACTCCTATTCCTCAAGGTTGTCCGTTCGATTCGGGCCGGGGTCGGTTGCGATCTGTTCGCAGCATTCCTTTTTCTGCTGATGGAGGCGAGAATGCGAGCAGAGCACAGAGATGGCGAACGACGGGCCCATTGGAGAACGACGGAGGGCTGCTACGGAATGGGTGGGCGGTGCAAGGAATGACCAGCGGCCTATGTGGCAGTCCATTGTGGCATTTCTCGCCTGGTAACCCTGCAATACACACAGCTCCGTGACGGTAGGTCGCAGCTCTCCTCGAATGCATGTCATCGGCTTTCTCTGCGCGCGGGCGAGTGCAACTTCCGGCGTCATGTCACTAATTCATACAACGATAGCTACAGTGCAGTGGTAGTGGTAGTGTCATAAACAAATCATCGTGCTCTTCTGCAGTTTGTCAGCCGTTTGTTTACAAAGTTTAAGAAACAGCACGCTGCAGTGGGCCCTCAGGGTAACTATGAATAGAACCCACATCGTCCGGAACGACCAGTGCCCCCTCCATGTCCGCGCCCACCAAGACGGCAGTGCGGGAAGGTTGCGCTGGCCTAGGCTTTTGCCCCCGGCTAGAGTTGGTATTGGGATATGTTGTCGTCTCAGGGAACTGCAGCGGCTTGTGATAGATGGAGGATTGGAGACTTACCTGATGAGAACAGTTCATAGAGGGTACGCGATGCCTCATGCGGCGGGCGTCTTGGCCGGGCTGCTGGGAGCAGCGCTGGGGCGGCTTGCTCCCGGGGTCGGCTTCTTGAAAGCCGGGCGGGTGGCGGTACTGCGCCGCTTGGGCGGCGCGTTGGGGTCGAGGTTCTTCTTCCAGCCTTTCTTGGGGCCGGGCTTCTTGCGCTCCTGGGGCTCCTTCGGGGGACGCTGCTTGCGCTTGTTGGCGGCGTCGTCCTCGGCAGAGGTTGGCGCGCGGCGCTTGCCGCCTTGCACTCCACCGCCCGCAGCTCCGTCTTGTTCGTCGAGGCCGAGGAAGCCCTTGCCGACCGATGCAATGAGCTGCGTATGTGAGGGAGCAGCAACGTTGCGGCTCGCGGCGAGCTCGGCAGCCATGTACGTCATGTCGTCCCAACGCGAGAGGTACTTGCGGAGGTACGAGTGCGAGGCAAGGCGGTGGCGGAGCACCTCGGTGCGGAGCGGGACGCTTGAACGCGGGGCGTTGGGGGTAGGGCGCATCGGCTCAATCGGACGGCAAAAGTCTGCAAGGAACTCAACGCACATGTCCTCGAGGTAATCAACGGTGTCGACGTCGGGCTCTTGTACGTCGCCGCAAGCGTACATCATGCGGGCAATCTCACCACGCATAGTACCGCGAAAGCCTTCCTCGCGGGCAGGCCTGTTGCGTCCTGCAGGGGCGCCGGTTGCCTCTGCCTCGGGCGCATTCTCATGAGCCGCCATCGTGGCAGTGCGAAGAATGTCGGGAGGAGGGACAGCTGCGGCAGCAGCAGCCTTGGCCTTCTCGGCCTCCTCCGCGGCCGCAGCGGCAGCGGCGGCCTGCGCAGCCTTTCGCCTGGCTGCCTCCTTGGCACGGTTGCGGTTCTTGGGCTTGGGCGGGGGCTTGTCGGCAGGCTTGTTCTCCTTGGCGTCTTTGCTATCCTTGCTATCCTTAGTGGCCTTGTCCTTGCCGTCTTTGGCGGGTGCAGGTGTAGCCGCAGTAGCCGCTGCGGACGCGGCCGGAGTTGCTGCGGGTGCCTTGACGGCAGTAGGAGTAGCTGCAGGAGTTGACGACGGCGAGGCAGAAGGGGCAGCCGGAGCGCTGGTGCCGGACGCCGGGGCGCTGTTCGGCGCAGCCTGCGGCTGAATAGGCGGGAGCGGGGGACCACCGGGACGGCCCTGTTGCTGCATCTGCGCTTGCTGCTGAGCACGCTGGCGAGTGAGGAAGGTCACGTGCATGTGCTTCTGCTTCTCGAGCGGCTGGCTGTTGATGGTATCGATCATGTGTTGAACCGTGACCGGGGGAGGGGGTGGACCACCATTCGGCGCGGGCTGCGGAGCTTGGTTGTTGACGAAGAACGCGGCCATCTCGGCAATCACGTGCGCGGGTAGCGACTGTGGGGGCGCGAGTGGTGTGGCCCCCGGAGTGACGGGGCTTCCCATGGCCGGGCTGCCAACAGCTGGAGACGCCGGTGCAACAGGGCGGAAGGGAGCTGGCGCCGGGCTGGGGGCTAGGACTGGGGGCTTGGGCACAGCCGGGACAACTGGAGGGGCCGGTGCAACAGCCACAGGACGAAGGACTGGGAGGGCGGGAGGAGCTATCACCGGCGAGGGGGTCGCCATCGCTGCAGCTGAAGGCACAGCTGGCACCGACACTGGAGGTGTGGGCACCTGCTGAGGAGCTACCAGCGCAGGGGCAATGACGTGGGGCGGTGGTGTCGCAAACGCGGACATTGGCATCGGCTGAATGGGCTGGGGAGCAATCAAGGCTGGGGCTACAGACTGGGGGACCGCAGCAGCTGGAGGCTGAGCGGAGGTCAGAATCTGAGGGGTCCCTTGAGGATGCGCCTGTTGCAGCATTGCGGGGTTGACCACGCCGGGTGGGCCATTAGGAGGAATTTGCGACATCTGTCAGGTCAACATCTGCATTCTCATGTTTTGTAGATGTGAAAGGAAAAGTGGAGAATCATAGTAGCAGTTTAAGCACCCACCCCCAGCCTCACAACCGCCCGACAACACATCCCGATCAGGCTATCAGAACGCAGAACGCGTGCTTTCAAGCCGTCAATAGGACCCGCCAAGCTACCCTTGACGCCCATTCCCGACTGAACCTTTCGCTGTTCCACAGCCCGAAGACTGGTACTAAGGGTAATCGGCCCCCACGGTGATGAACAGGTAGGTGTGCCGAAACGGAGGGAGAGAAGAGGGTGATAAGAGAATGGATTGAGCTAAGTTTGAATCATGTTGAAGTGTTGAGGGGAGCTACAAAGGGGACAGGGTTTACACTTACGTTGCGAGCCCGAGAACGAGGTAGAGAGAGGGGGAGAGCTTGTTAGGGATTAGGAGGTGCACGCTGACGGGGGGGTTCAAAAGCTACGCTTGTCAGCAAGTTGTCCAGTCGTAAACAAAGGAGTGTGCGAGTGGAAGTGGGTTCAGAAAGTGTTTTTGGTATAATGGGTTTATCGCTCATGACCTCTCGGAAGCAGAACTGAAAAAGATTGTTTCATCATGAAAGATGATGGGAGGAGGATGGATGAKGGGGGGAGGGGGGGAGAGAGACGTGTCTGAAGAGAGACTCACCAAGGATGTATATTGATCCCTACACCCCAGGCTCTACTATGAAGCCTGGTGATGAGGGATGAGGTTATCGGCGCATTGGCCGAGTGACTGGGGACAAGAAGAGGAGAATCGGGGATGAGGAGGGGAGATTTATAGTGAGAAGACGACGAGGGCGGTGCGAGCGAGGGCGAAGCGGGGCAGAGGTGCGAGCGTGAAAAAGAGACCACACCGAAAGATGGGAGCGAGAAATGACACCTAGTCTCACCTCTCGCACCAAACACCCACGTGGTGTAATCTCCGAAATGCCGGAAGCGTGGCATTTCCTGGGTGAGTCGCCACCCAATGTCACCAAGGCGTGCAAGTGACCGCTCGAACCGTTCACAACAACAACAACAACAACAACACACCGACAACACCATCAATCCATCATGGGTGCCGACGGTGGCTCTATTCCCGACAGGCGAGACCTCGTCAAGACAAAGGGAAAGAAGGAAAAGACCGACAAGGAGCTCGAGCGCGAGCGCTTCTCTCTCTGCGCTCTCAGCAAGAAGAACCTCCACAAGCCCGTCGTCGCCGACCCTCTCGGCAAGCTCTACAACAAGGACGCTATCATTGAGTTCCTCCTTGACAAGTCGACCTACGGCGATGGCGAGGAGATCTGCAAGTACATCAAGGGCGTCAAGGTGAGTTATCGTGGTGGGTTGCCTACTAACTGCCAGGACCTCCTGACACTGAACGTGATGCCCAACCCCGCGAGGATCGAGGAAGGCACAAGCTCGTCCCGCGCACCGTTCGTATGCTGGTTGAGTCTCAAGGAGATGACTGGCGCTATTCCCTTCATTGCCCTTCGCACTTGTGGTTGCGTCTTCTCCGACAGCGCTATCCGTGCCGTCGTCCCCAACCTCACTCGCTGGTCTGCTGCGATGGACAAGATTGCCGAGTCGGCAGACACTGCTGAGACCGTCGCCTGCCCCAACTGCACAAAGGAGTTTGACCCTACATCGCTCAAGTCCATTCTTCCCATCTACCCCGCGCCCGAGATTCAGACCATGCTCCTCGGGGTCCTTCTTGCTGACCGTGCTGCCGCCAAGGCGAACAAGAAGCGCAAGTCCGACAAGGCCGGCGACGAGGGCAAGGAGAAGAAGAAGAAGAGTGCCGTCGGCGAGCGCAAGGACAAGGACAACTCGAACTCCCCAGCACCCACCACTCGTTCCGCCCCGACCATCAAGTCGAGCAGCGTCGGCGCTTCGGTCCATGCCATGCTTGCCGAGGAGGAAAAGAAGCGTATTGCCGCCCAGGCTGGCATGAGCGACGCTGTCAAGTCCATGTTCCGCTCGAAAACCGAGGGCAAGAAGGACGACACAGCCGATTTCTTTGGCCGCACGTTTACGAGGGTGAGTCGCTAGCGACCCGCTTGGATCCCAGCTAACAGTGCAGTACGCCGCGTAGGCCGCAACCAGGTTGTGATTTCCCATAGATTCGTGCTCGCCGTGTTGTACAATATCCTCTGCAATTTCTGCATATATATCTGATTATTATTTTCTATTTTTGTGGGACAGTCGGGGCCGCTCAAAAGTGTCTTCCTCGCCATGACTCTGTCTTCCCTCTCCCCGCCCTCTGTCTTCCTCGCCTCAGTTTGCGTCTTCCCTCTCCTCTCTTGTCGTTACTTTCGATATTTTCGTGCGCTCTGCCCCACGTCCTACTTTTATCCCCTGTCCAGATTTCTTTCTTTCTCTCATCATCGCATGGCCCCGTCATGCCCCGTCGCCACCCCTCCTCGCCCACACCGGCAATTGGGCCCACGCCGGCTCTGTGTTCCTCTCACGGCGGCGACGACAATGAACATGACGGCAACTCTCATGTCTCCTCCAGCTTGGGACAACTCGCAGGCGTTTCAGGCTGGCAGCGTCTTCCTCGGCACATCCCCTCGTCGCCGCCCCCTTCCTCCCTCCCATCGAGCCGCACCCGGGACGGGAGTACGGCAAGAAGCGCCCTCGGTATGAACACGCAAGGAATGCCGGCACGCAAACAAGGAGCAGAAGATATTGTCAGTCCTCCTGCCTCAGTGATCGCTGCTGACGTCAGATGGGCGAATCCTCGAGCTCCTCAAGCCTCTCTGCTGCGTCCTCCATCTCGGACTGTTCCGATCCCGGCAGAGCACGTCGGTTCGTGCCCGACCTCAATGATCCGTTCGGATACGGCGGCGCCGAGCTGCCCTCCATCTCCACCCGCGGCTCTGGGTCGTCTTACCGTGAAGTATACACCGACAAGCAGATCGATGCGCGTATTCCTCCCGAATCATCCAGCGACCGCACAGTCGCGACTCCCGAGTCCCCTTTGGGCACGATGGTCCGTGGCACTTCCTCGCGTACCCCGCATCGCTTCAAGCTCAGCGGCAAGACTGCGTACCAAACCCCCGCTCGCCCCGATCGCCTTCCTTGGAAACCCACGTCCCGCCCGCCGGCGTCGAGTAGCACCGTTTGGACCCCAAGGTCGCGTACGCGCACTGTCAAACGCATCATTCCCGCATCGTCCTCTACGCTTCTACCAACCACTGGGCAGTCTACCAAGGTCGGTACGCCAGCCGGAAGTGTGGACTCTGTCCCCGATTCAGTCCCTGTCAGCCCGTTGCCGGAGGCGGGTGGGATTGCTGGGGCCTTTGCAACTGGACTCGCACATTCATCTGATAAAGACGAGGTATTTTCTGGCGACCAGGAGAAACAGAGAGAGGAAGAAGATGAGAACGATCACTCTGTCGGCAAGTACCACTTGCCCCGCTGTGTGCCCGACCCAAAGGACCGTGATAGCTCTCAAGCATCTCCTTTGCCTAAAAGAGCTTCCTCTCAAATCATCGTTGCTACCACGTCCCCTGCTTCCCCCAGTTCACTAGGCGACTTTGACGCAGCTGGGTTACGGGAGGGCCGCCACAAGCAGCCTCTCAGGGACGGAAACATCAGCCCGACCGACCCGTACGGTTTCTCCTCCATTTGGGAGATGGCGAGAGGTGAGTGTTGGCTCTAGTCAGGTGGCTGATATTCAGAGTGTACCCCGCACCCCTATGATTTATCCTGGGGAGCGAGCGCACCGCCCAGCCCTCACCAGCGCGCTCCATCGAGTCCAATCACGTTCGCAGCCTCACCGCAACCTGAGCTGGAGACCCTGCCTGTCGCGCGGTTATCACCACGTCACAAGACCAAGAAGAGGAAACGCACGACATGGCGTGGTGCAGAGGTGCTTGATCGCATGGAGGGCCGAGCTGCGCCAAGGAGGGACACTCCGAGCAACATCGAGTCGTCTTCTGAAGATGACGATCGCCCCAAGACCCCCAAGCGAGGCGCCGTACAGGAACACATTCTCAGTAAAGTGGGTCCAGAGCGAGCACCGGGCAAAGTCGGGACGACTGGGAGTTGGTGGCATAGATCATAGATGCTGACTCGTGACCTTAGGAAGCACTCCGCGCACGTCAAGCCCGCATTGACCACTATCGCGACCTCGAGCAAAACTACTCACTCCATTTTGAGGAGCTTTGGTGCTGAAATGACGCAACGGCTGGTGACAATAATAGCCCAAGTCGCCGACTCATCTGCCATGTGTTAGAGGCAGGCGAACAATAGGAGAGTTATGATTGGACAGAAGGGCAGCGGACCCGAAGAAAGTGAAACTTCGGCCGACAAGTCGGCATCTGAGGCATGTTTTGGCATGTTTTCGACGCACTTGACCGGTTTCTAACTGATATCTTGTCAGCGAGTCGAGTGAGCCGTAGAGGATCGATGACATGTTCACCAACTCGTTCTATTTGCACTCTGTTCCGAAAGCAAAAGACCACTCTTGATTTATAACCCACTCGCCTGGACGACAAAGGAGGCGAACGCGTCGAGCCCAATTCGTTTTCTCCAGCCCACACACCACACACCACTTGATCTCGCACCACACATTCCACTCCACCATGAACGCGACCGATCGCGTCGATGCGTCGATCGAGTCGTCCCTCGTACGCGCAGTGTCACATCAGCCATACACCGGCGATCTTGAGCCTCTCAAGTCTATCCGCTCTCACGCGTCGCACCATGCACACTTTGCCGACCCCGAGCCAGCCACCGACTCGGACGACACTGTGAGCTCACATTCTGCCGAACCGCTGCCCGCCTTCGACATCGAGCATGTTCCTGTGGATGATGACCCGCGTGAATGGAGCCACAGGAAGCAGACTCTCGTTCTGGCGCTTATGACTGCCGCAGTGGTGAGTACTTTGCATGGTGAGGCCCAAAACTGACCCCAGCTTGGTCCGATGATCTCGCCATCAATCTACAACCCCGTCGTCGACGAGGTGCAGCACGACTTGAACGGCACCGAAACCGAGATCGGTCTCAGTCTGTCAATCTACATCCTACTTCAGGGCTGCGTTCCTGTGGTGTGGGCTTCCGCCGCCGAGATCATTGGTAGGAAGGTGAGCATCAAACGCATTTGCGAGTGGCGTCGCTAACGTGTTCTAGAAGATCTACCTCAGTTCCTTCATCGTGAGCTATATAGGTCTGTAGCGCGACTAACCATTAGCTCTATACTATCGGATCGGCAGTCGCATCGCGCGCACCCAACATGTCGGTCCTCATCGGCATGCGATGCCTCCAGGCCATGGGCTCGTCGGCCGTCCTGTCTGTTGGCGCTGGTAGCCTTGCGGACATGTACGAGGTCAAGGACCGCGGCAAGAAGCTGGGACTCTACTATGGCGTGAGTGCGCAGGCAATTGGTGCGACACGAGCTGCAGCTAATACCACAGATGCCAATGCTGGGCCCGACCCTTGGTCCCCTCATCGGCGGTGCTCTCGGTAACGTGGGTGTCATACCTAACCCCAGCTAACGCCACAGGCCTACGGGTGGCGCAGTACAATGTACTTTCTCGCCGTCTTTGCGTTCATCATGACCTTCCTCTTCCTGTTCTTCCCCGACACGTGGCGCAAGGAGCGTTCGCGCGTGTATCAGAAGGCAATCGCGGACGCTGTGAAGCGGAGCATGAAGGCTGAGGCCGCGGCTGAGAAGAAGCGTTTGCGAAAACTCGCAAAAGGTCTCGCCTCGACCGCCACTACACCTGCTGAGACGCGCGTGGGTACTCCGGCCGGAACCCGCCCCGGAAGCCTGAATGAGCAGCATGTGGATGTCGAGCTTGGTGGCCACCAGAAGGCAAAGCGGAGGTGGCGCATGCCGTGGTCCCAGAAGTCGGACGGCGACCACGTCGAGATCAAGCCCGGATTTAGGGACGTTAACCCCATCCCGACCATGATCTCGATCTTCCACTCTCCGACCAACACATTCGTCCTCTGCTCGTCAGGCATCCTCTTTGCGGCGCAGTATACTACCACATATACCGCGTCCCTCACCTTCTCCCGCGCGCCGTACAACTACAACCCGCTCATCATTGGTGTTGTGCTGCTGGCGTTTGGTGTCGGCAACATTTTCGGCTCGGTCCTCGGCGGTCGGGCAAGCGACTTTATCCTCAAGCGACTGGCTGCTAAGAATGGAGGCGTTACCGTCCCCGAGGTGAGTCTCGGGGTTCTCTCTCACCCCCAACCTCCCGTTGACATGCAGATGCGCCTCAAGAGCACATTCGCCGGCATGCCGTTCATCATCATTTCGTACTTGATCTACGGCTGGACGTGCCACTACAAGACGTCAATTGCAGGCCCCATTATTGCCCTCTTCCTCGCAGGCTTCTCGCTCATGTTCGTCTACACCTCCACCCTCGCGTACCTTGTCGATTCGAACCCTGGCCGCTCGTCTAGTGCCGTCAGCTGCAACTCGTTCTGCCGCGGCGTTGGCTCGTGTGTCATGTCGCAGGTCGCCATGCCGCTCCAGAACAGCATCGGCGACGGCGGTCTCTACACGCTGTTTGCTGGCCTGCTGCTGATCGCATGTTCCGGCCTCACTCTCATTGCCTGTGAGTTGCTATGTAGTGTCCTTGGATAGCCACTAACGTTCAGACCGTGGCGAACAGTGGCGCGCAAGTCAGGCGAAGAGGGTTGCTGCAAGGGCCGAAAAGAAGCAGCAACGTTCTCCGACGCCTCCTGCGCCATCTTCTGCGGAGAAGCAGGTCGCCGCCATCCCCGCTCCGACAAGCACGACCAAGGAGGCGTGAGCCAGCCACCATCCGCAGTATTAGATTTAGCATTATTAATTCACCGTAGATGGAATAGAAACTATCTGTATATTATATTTGATCCCGCTGCTGCTGTTTGCATTTCCCTGCCCTATTGGGTAATTTCTCTGCGTCATTACGAGCTGTCCGTCAACAATCCATCACGGGCAATCCTGGCCAGTGCTCGCAACCATCTTTGGCAGGTTAGGTTGACTCGTTCTCTTCTTCTCACCTCTCCATCCACATCCACCACAAATGTCCATCTCTCTCCTCCGCTACACGGGCCTCGCGGGCGCCGTCGCCATGCCCGCGCGCACTTTCGCTACCTCGTCCATCGCGTTCAAGGTCGCCGCCGCTGCCGCTGCCAGTATGTTTTGGGATTCATGTCGGGTGGAGGCTGGATGCCGGTGTGGGAGTCTGCAACGCGCGCGTGCATCAACCACTTGGAGGGAGTATTGAGGCATGCTTGTATGCCTGTCTCTCGTCTATTCGGTGTTTTGCACCGTAGCTAGCCGCCGCAGCTCTCCCCACCGGGGTCCGGAGGACGCGTCGCAAACCTGCTTGCCACTCGCCGCAGCTAACATTACAGCGACCAAGGCGACCAAGGCGACCAAGCCGAAGGCTGCGCTGGCGACGAAGCCCGCGGCCCCGAAGACCACTGCTGCCGCCAAGAAGCCGGCAGCAAAGAAGGAGAAGATTGCCCTCCCCAAGGTGCCCAAGTCGCCCGCTTCCCCCTACGCGCTCTTCTTCAAGGACTTTTACAACCAGAACAAGGTCAAGTTTACCGACCCCAAGACTGGCAAGTTTATGCTCGCCGAGACGTCGCGCGCCGCCGGCGTTGCCTGGTCGCAGCTCTCGCTCCTGGAGACGGACAAGTACACTGCTGCGTACAAGGCCGCGCACACCGCGTGGGCGCCCAAGTACCGCGAGTTCTACGAGAACCTCACCCCCGAGACCAAGCGCGCGATCGAGGCCCACATTGGACGCAAGCTCAAGGTCCCTGGCGGCAAGATCAACGCCAAGAGGGCGTTTGCCAACCTCCCGGGAAACCCCGGCCGCCCCTCGAGCTCGTTCTTCGAGTACCTCCGCGAAATCAAGCCCGAGGTCCTCAAGGAGGGTGAGGCCAAGCACCTTACCGGCAACCACCTCAACGTCTACGTTGCCAAGGCGGCTGGCGAGCGCTGGCGTGGACTGAGCGAGAGCGAGAAGGAGGTGAGTATGAGTGTGAATCGCGGTGCTGTGCCAGCTGCTTGTGACTCCCGTCAGCTGGGGCACATCGGCTCGAGAACCACGCGCTGACCCCCAGCACTACAAGCAGCTGTTCCAGGACAAGAAGGTCAAGTTTGACGCTTGGATGGCTACCCAGAAGCCGAAGCCCTAGACGGAGAGATATCAACATGACGATATCAGGATGCAGGGGATGGAACCCAAGATGTAGAATGTAGTATTCCCACCGGTACTGGCGGAGACGTTGCTTGTCAGCAGTTGAATGGCTGCCCGTGTCTTGACCCCCGCTGTGTGCTCCACGGCAATCGCACGAGATGAGCTCTGTTCAGTCACCTGAGCACACGAGAAGTACGTTAGTCACTGTTCCCTGGAACTCGTCCGTCTTCTGCGTCTGCGTCTAGGGGTATACATCGCGATCATAATGCGAGCGTGAATGTGTTTGGGTTGTGTAGATGCGTCTAAGCCATGCCTGCGCGCTCCTCGAAGAGCTCATCCTGTGCCAGCTTGCGCTCGTACCACCTGCGCACCTCGTGGCATCCGAAAGAGGTAGCCGCGAGGCCAAGGAGCATGAAGAGGTCGTGGGCGCCGAGGGCCTCGGTCTGGAAAATGTGCTGCAGGAGCGGGACGTAGATGAGGCCGAGCTGGCAGAAGAAGGAGATGGAGACGGTTAGGAAGAGCATGCGGTTGCGGAAGATCGGGGTGGTGACGCCGCGGTTCTGGAGAGCCGAGACGAGGTCGAGGAAGACAAAGCCGGTAAACGTCATGGTCTGGTCGCGGCGGCTCATGCTGCCGTCGATGGAGGCGTGGGCGTAGATGAACAGCGTGCCAAAGACGATCATGGCGGCCGAGAACATGACACGAGCAATGAGTTGGCGGCCAAGGACGGAGCTGTCCTTTTTGCGGGGGCGGAGGTTCATCACCTCGCGACGAGCGGGGTCGACACCGAGCGCTTGTGCGGGCGGGCCATCCATAAGGATGTTGATGAAGAGGATCTGCATAGCGTTGAGCGGGTTCGTGAGGCGAAGCATGGTGCTGAGGGTGATGAGCGAGAGGGCGGCGACTGCAGTAGACAGCTGGAACGAGAGGAAGTTCTGAATGTTGAAGAAGATCGAGCGGCCCTCCTCCACAGCGGGGAGAATGGAGCCAAAGTCATCGTCAACGAGAATCACGTCCGCAGCCTCCTTGGCCACATCAGTGCCGCTGCGACCCATCGAGACACCAATGTCTGCCATCTTGAGCGCAGGCGCGTCGTTGACACCGTCACCGGTCATGGCGACGACCGCGCCACGCATCTGCCAGGCCTTGACAATCGCCATCTTGTGGCGGGGCGTAGTGCGGGCGTACACCGTGACCGAAGGGACAATCTCAATGAGCTCGCGCTCAGACAGCAGATCGAGCTGGGAACCAAGCATGCACGACGACGAGCCGGCACCGCGGGTCCGTTCCGACGACGGGGTGACCTTCATACCAAGCTCGCGTGCGATGGCGAGAGCAGTGGGCTCGGCGTCACCAGTGATCATGACCACCTGGACACCAGCCTGGTGGAGGGCGGAAATGGCGTGGTTGACACCGCGGCGGGGCGGGTCCATCATGGCCTCGAAGCCAGTGAAAATCAAGCTGTCGTCGGCCCCGAGAGTACCCTTCGCGAAACCGTATGCCATTGCGAGCACGCGGAGGCCCTTCTTTGAAACGTGAAGTGCAGTGTCCAAGATAAGCTTGCGAGTTGTGTCGTCGAGTGTCGGTGTAGACGAGTCCGTGACGTAGTAGTACTTGCAGCGCGCAAGGACCTCCTCGACCGCGCCCTTCATATAAACCATATCGGAGCCACCCGAGAGCGAGCCAGACACGAACATGGTCTTGGTTTCCGACGAGAAGGGAATCTCCTGCCTGCGGTCAAAGTTTTTCCGCTCGTCCTCAACCTGGAGGATAGGGAGGACGTTGAGAAGTGCGACTTCGGTGGCGTTACCGACGTTGACGCCGTGCTCGTTCCTGAAAGCGTTGTTGCAGATGGCACCAACCAAGGCAGTCTTCTGCAGAGCAGGGGAGGGCTTGAAAGCGACAGTGTCCGGATGCCGAGGACCAAGAGACGTAGCTGCCGAGAGGTGAGGGTTGAGGTCCACGAGGTCGTCAACGGTGTAGACGTGGGTGACGGTCATCTCGTTCTTTGTAAGAGTACCAGTCTTGTCCGAGCAAATGACCGAAACCGAGCCGAGGGCCTCGACCGATGGGAGCTTCTTGACTATAGCCTTGCGCTTCGACATGCGGAGAACGCCGAGCGCGAGAGTGACAGTGGTGACAATGGGAAGACCCTCCGGGATGGCGGCCACGGCAAGAGAAACACCGATTGTGAACATCTCGAGCCACGAGCGGCGCTGCCAGACACCAATGAGAACAATAACACCGATGACGCCAAATGACATGAACGAAAGCTGCTTGGCGAGCTCATCCATCGAGAGCTGGAGCGGCGTGCGCTTCTCCTCGACCTAGGGGTTAGCATGAGGTCCATTAGTCTGGCTGCACAACTCACGTCCTGCATCATGGAAAAGACAACACCAAACTCGGTGTCCCTGCCAGTGCCGACGACGATACCGGAACCGTTACCGCTGCGGACGAGGGTGCCCATGAATGCCATGCAATGACGCTCGCCAAGGGCCTTGCCTCCTCCTTCGCCGTGAGTGTCCTCGCCCTCTCCGCGCTCGCACTGAATAGTGTTCTTGCGGGCGGGGCGGGTCTCTCCAGTGAGCGCGCTCTCGTCAATCTCGAGCTGGACGGCTTTGATGATACGGAGGTCTGCCGGAATGCGGTCGCCAACTGAGAAGGTGACGAGGTCTCCGGGGACAAGGGTATTGGCGAGGGGCGAGTGGGCGTGACCGTTGCTGGTTGTCAGCTGGGCACAACGTTAAGTACGGATACGCATACCGCGATCCCTGATGTGACTCACCGGATAAGATTACAATAGTGGGGCACGAGCTTGTTGAGGGCCTCCAGCGACTTCTCTGACCGCTGCTCTTGCACGAAACCGACTAGGAGGTTAGTCGAGGACAAAACATCAAAACACTGCGTACTCACCGGTCAGAACGATAGCGACCGCAATAACAACACATCCGGCATCGTCGTAGTTGCCCATGAGGGCAGACACGACAGAGCTTCCAAGAAGCAGGAGGATGAGAGGGTTCTCATAGACCTGCTTGGCGAACTTGAGCATGAGAGGCTCGTCGGGCGGCACCTCAAGCTCGTTACCGCCGTACTGCGCCAATAGGCCCGAGACGGCCGAGCTGTCGAGACCGCGGTCGGTCGATGTGTGGAAGTCGGAGATAGTTTCCTGGCAACGTTAGTTACTGCGCTGGGGGTCTGCAGATGTCCTGGGCACGGCAGAACATGCGCCAAGGTCCGGACCTGGCTATGCAAGCCACGACGGCCGTGGCGTCACCTCGACACTTAAGAGCGTTGAAGATGCGGGGCCCTTTCACTCTCCGGCATCCAAGAAGAAAGCGTGTAAACTCACCTCGACACTCTTGTGGGCATAAACCGCGCTGGGAGTCGCAATGTCGCGGTGGTTCGGGGCATCGCCAGTGACGGGCTCGTAGTGGCTCTGGCCAGTGACGCGGCGGAAGAAGTCGACGATCTTGTCGAAATGGGACGGCTCTGCAGCCTCAAAGACCTGCCCGTTGGGACCTCCTACAGATGTAAAGCCGAACGGGTTGCTCGCGTCATGGACTGTAGGCAGACGGCGTTCGCGGCGCTCACGACTCGGGGAGCGGATGCTGCCAACGCTCATGCCGCGGGCGCGTGTCGGGGACGAGTAGCGCCTGAGGGTGGTAGAGTATGCGTAGCCACCACCATCTTGCGGGGGATCAACTGCAATAGGAGCAGGGGAGACGCTGCGGTCGCGCCCGCGCTCCTTGGGAGGAGTCGCGACGCGCGCAGAGAGTGAGGAGGCCATACCGGTCGGGGACGAACTGCGCGAGCTGGGGTTGGTGCGCTTGTACGGGGCCGAGGGGTACGGGCGGAGGGATGCGTCCATCTACTGTGGGTGCGCACAAGCAGCGCAGTCGGGTGGTGTGAGATGCAGTCGTATACCGGGGCCCAGATTCGGAATGGCGGTGTCCAGGATCTGTTCAAGTTGATGGGGCAAGCAAGAACGCCGGGTGGTGCGAGGAGCAAGCAAGCAGAGGTATGAGTAGAGCCGAGTGGCGTGCTCGGTGCTAGCGTCTAGGTGTGGAGGGGGGCTTGACTTGTCGGTATGCACAGAGGTGTCCGGACGAGGTACTGAACGCGCGCAGCGGTTGACTTTGAGATGCAGGGACTCGCGATGGGTCAAGGTGGCCCGTAGGCGTGAGCGAGTAGGGCGGCGGCGTGTGTGACGCGGGGTGTAAGAATCTCGTTTCTCGCTGTCCCGGTGAGGGTGTCGGAGAAGTGCTCAAGGGATGAGGTGACGAGGACGAGTGGAATGGGGGAGAGGGGAGGGGAGATGGCAGCAGCGACAGCAGTGACAGCATTCAAAGGCTCCAGCATGACGGCCTCGGCGTTGGTGGTGGACATGACCAACACACATGACAGCTGGAGATATTTGCTCCCGCTCTCCCTCATGAAATGCTGGGTGGGGCAGGCGCGCCCATCACTCTCGGCCGACTGTTTTTGTTTCTCTTCTTCTTCTCGGCATGCTCGGCACCTGTACACATGCACCCGCGCCTCGCGGTTCTCGCTTGGACACTTGAGGCACAATGCAATGGGTTGCTAGCGGTACCATCAATGAACTGCAGTGGGTGGTGCGCATTGGGGAGACAGCCGTCTGTACTGTGGTATGCGGCGCGGCCAGGACAACACAGGGCCGCAACAACCAAACAGCCACACAGCCTGCCTGAGCATGCCTGAGCGAATATGCCTGAGCCTGCATGCTGGAGGGGGGAGCAACGCGTCTCGGTTTCATCTCAGCCGCCACGTGTAGTTCCCTGTTCATTACTATCCCTATTTCCAAAGTCGTTCAGATGTCTGGGAAAAGTTGGGATTGCTCGTCCCGCTGATCTCCCGACCTCTTGCCTGCCCATTCTCGGTTCCACTCGGGGAGACTACCATTCCAAGACAATACTCACAGTGCGGCAGGCATGGTCCAAAGATCCGCCCGATTCTTATAATCGTCATGGTGCTACAACTGATCTCAAACGAGATGGATTGAAATGGACGCTCTCGCCATTGGGCGGGGCGCTGCCATCCCGGCAGACACAGCACTCACCAAGTATTGTACGTTGTTTCCAAGTCCTCGCAGCCCACGCCAAATGGAGGAGACTTCATACGAGACAACCCCTTGCTCCACGAGACAGCAACTGGGGAAGATTAGATGGGATATCCAAAGCACCTGATACCCAACGACAAGCTCGTGCCACCCAACATCATGAACCAACCCWGATTCACGRCWWGYCGTGAACAGCTCCACTGTACGAGAGCTAGCCGAACCCTCTCGGTCGCTCCAACTTCCAGACCATTGCTGATACCAGTGATCTAGAAGGTGGTTTAAAATCATGCTCAGGTCAACGTTATTAAGGCAAGACGAGACTTTTGCTGTAAGCCTCAGTTGTGGGAACTCGTCCACTCTAAACTGGGTCGTGGTTGCGAACGATTACCGCTGCGCATAGTTTGGTCTTGTGCCTGAATCTCGATTCTCGATATTCGTTTCCCGCGGTGGATCATGTAGGCGACTGCATGGCGACGCCACTGTGGCCCGTGTGACTCTGTCCCAATACCTGGCGGTCGCTAGGCTGCTACGTTCCTCGCCAGGCTGTTCCTCACCAAAATGTACATACTCACTGACTGTTCCGTCCGTTCCTGCCTCGGCGGCAGTAGCCAACTGGAGGAGCGGCTCCTCCACTGCCGCCGTCCTGCGCCGAACCCCACTGTCGACCGTGATACACGGTGACCCGGAGATATTCGCCTCCCCCGCAGGGTCAGTGTTGTGCGTAAATCACTCTTGAGTTGTTCGGTCGCGTCCCGCGTTCAGTGTTGCGGGAGGGAGAGGCACATACAGGGTGCGTGCCTGCGGTTTCTTCTCACCTGTTCAGCAGCAGGTTCAGCAGCATGTATAAGACCAAGCAAGGTCAAGAAATGCTTACAGAGCTCCCTCTTGATCCATCATATTTCTTGCACAGTCCCCGTGCACCTGATCGCAGCTGCTACAGAGGTCGACACTGCCCTGTGCAGCGAAATCGCCCACAATGATGACCCCCTACACCACGCAAGCGGGGTTCGACAGTGTCCTCGACCCCGCGCCGCCGATTTATCATTCAACGCAAGGACACCTGGAGGACTCGACTGCCAACCTCACGACACGAGGCAGTTTCGACACCAACTCGGCTACAAAACCACTGTACACGATGGAAGAAGACATTGGTGGGGGCAAGGAGTGGGACGAGGACAGCCGTCTGCGAATGCTAGGCTACGACCCGATTCTGGGCCGTCCCCTGGACATGTGGTCTGCGACCGCCATGAACTTTTGCCATCTGTCGTGGCCATTCGAGTTCATCTCGATGGGCTCTATCTACGCGTACCATGGCCCGCTTCTTTTTGTGAGTAAAAAGGTGGAAAGCAGAGTTGCTTACAGGCAGATTATCGGCTACCCAATCGCGACGATCCTCTCGATCGCGTTCATCGCGCCGTTTGCAGAAATGACATCAGCCTTCCCAACAGCAGGCGCAATGGCTACTTGGGCGTGGCAGTATGCGCGTTCTGGAGTCCGCAAGGAGCGGCAGTGGGCGTGGGTCGTCGGTGGACTCACCCTCGCAATGCACTTGGGACGAGTGAGTGGTTTCATTTGGTGTCAACTGACATGTCAGATCATTGCCTATCTCTACAGCGTCACACTCGGCACCACCCAGCTGTACATCACCCTCAAAGGCCTCCCAAGGAACCCGAAGACTCTACAGGCGCTGCACCCGGAAGGGTGGTGGGATCCGACGTTTTATGTCAGCATGGTCGGTCTCACCGCGATCATCGCCGTCACCCGCGTGTGGCGCAGCCGGTACTTCTGGTACTTTGGCGTTTTCCTCAACATTGCTCTGGCCGTTACAGCTTTTGCTTTCATTCTCCTGTGCCGCAAGTACACTAAGCACTATCCTCCTTACTTTGAGTTTGGCGAGAGGGCCAAATGGCCGCACAACTTTAGCTGGATGATCTTCCTCGGGATGCCGCTGAGGCTGCACACGATCGATGGCCCCGCACACATGGCAGAGGAGACCAAGGATCCCTCGCGCGCTGTACCGAAGGCCATGTACATTTCCTTCCTCACCCACTCCGCCCTTGTGTATGCCACAGTCGTGGCGTTTATCATCGTCGTGGAGCCGTTTGCTGCGAGACTTGGAGACTACTCGCCGATTGTAAGCGCCTTGTGCGGTCCATGTGCTGACTTTAGGTCTCGCTGATGGCGATTCTGCAGATGAACGGCGAGTTTTCCGGCACGACCCCGACTGTTGTCTACGCTGCTATCACGATGGTGGCATGTGCGACCCAAGTCATGGCGTCTGTCGTTGTCACGTCGCGTTTCCTCTTCGCCCTGGGCCGCGACCGCGGTATTCCCTTTGCGACGCTTCTCGCTACCACCAACAAGAAAAAGGAGCCGTGGATCGCCATGACAGTCCTCCTGGTCTGCATGTTCCTCAGCACGACCGGCTGCTTGCTTGACACCAACCACTGGTACAACATTCTCGCGTCCTTCCGCTACTTCTTCATGGGCGTCCCCTATGTGAGTTTTCTTGTATGGTGTCAACTGACAGAACAGCTGCCCGCGCTCTTCCTCTACTCGACGTCCCGCATCGACCTCGCGTTCAACGCTCGTGCTACCTTTACTATTCGCCGCTGGGGCAAGCCATGCGGCTGGTTCGGCGTCCTGTGGTGCATCGTCGCCATCATCCAAGGCTGCTTTCCCATCACGTTCTGGGTCAACTCTGTGCAGAAAAAGCGTAAGTCAACAGTCGATTCGCTAGCAGCTCCAGCTAACAGCCAGTCAAACTTGGCGCGATCAGCTCGCTGCCAGGCATTATCGCCGCAATGCTGCTCCTCTGCACCATCTCCTGGTTCCTCTACGGTAAGCTCCCACTGGTGGCGGTTGATTGACTCTAGGCCGCGTAAACTACATTGGTCCCATCCGCGCCCTCACAAAGGTCTCCGGTACGGAAATCGACCCGCGCGAGGTTATCAAGCAGAAGCGCAACCCGGCCCTGAACAACTTTATTGCAAAGCCCACAGCGGCCCACACCCCCCGCCCCCTCGTCTTTCCGCCGAGCCCGAATCCTGCTACTCCGGCCAAGGGGTACCCGTCCGGCCTTGGCCGTCTCTTGTCTCGACTGAGCACGAGCCGCGGCACTCCTGGTCCCGGCAGCAGCAAGGAGTCCTCGAGCACCGACAAGAACGCCACAGAGTCGCCCATCGGACCGCAAGTGTCCCACGCCCACTCGTCCCCCGCTGCACTGGACGAGAGCCAGGCTCTCCCGACGCTCACGCGCACCATTCCGTCGCAGCCCAAGCCGCGGACCAGCTTCTTCTCGCGCAACGGCCAGAAGGTGGCCCGCGGCGGCGACGACAACGGCGCGCTCGCCGAGTCGCAGGTCCTGCCCAGCGACACCCTCCATCCCGCCGCGCTCGTGGAGAGCGCCGTTCTGCCCAATACGTTTGGCCGCGTGACTGAGGATACCGATATCGGCGTCTCGACGAGCATGGCGGTGATGGGCGAGTCGGAGGCGCACGGTATCAACACGGCCACAACGTCCATGACGACGTCGATGGCAGACCACGCGCTCATCGAGTCGCAGGTGCTTCCCGACGACAACCTGGCAGCCCGCTGGGGGCGTCCCGGAGGGACGACGCCGACGCCGCTCTACCGCGTCGAGGAGCACCTTGAGCACGAAGAAGAGTCCCGTCCGCCAACCACAAACGCGGCTGCCTCCGCTTCGCGCGACGCCTTCGGCCGCACACAGGCCCTCAGCCACCCTCTTCAGACGCGTGCCGCGCCGGCGTGGCAGAAGGCGTTCACCGAGCCCTCGGCCATGATCGAGAGCCAGCTCGAGCCCGGAGAGACGAGCTTCGAACCCTCTGCCATGCAGGAGAGCCAGCTCGAGCCTGGGAGCACGTCTCGGCCCTGGTGATGGCCGTTTCATACTGAGAGTTTAGCACGGGCCGGGTCTGTGTATCTTAATGGTTAGTGATCTAGGGCGCCTAGTGGGCGATATGCATGTTGGATGAGTATCGATGGTAGTGCGCTTCCTGCTATTCAGTGAGGAGAAGTTCAGGGCACAACCATGAGTGCATGAGTGGGTGTGATAGAGAATGGTGCCTCGAGCCAAAGGCAAGAGAAGCCTCGTGTACACGCTGTTGAACACGGAGCTCTCCGACTCAGCCTCCATTCTCTCCATATCTAGCTCGCATCATCGCATCACGTCTAGAACGAAAGAATGAAGATTCGCGTACCCTATCGTTAATTCTCCGAGTTTCAACAACGAAGGAAACTCACAAGACACATGTAGACGTGGTCGGCGTCCATCTTGACGCAATGGACCTCTCCGAGCTCGTGACGGTAGGCAAACTTGGCCGCGACGCCCTGGTGGCCAAGGTGGGCGACTCCTTGGTAACGGTCCGCACGATAACGGCCCGCAGGACGCTCCGGCTCGCCGTTGAGGAACATGTATGTTCCAAAGCGGTTTGTGCCCTGGTCCCACTCCCACCCAGCCGACATCACGTATTCTTTTCCTGTACCAGCGGCGCGTGCGGCCCTGTACTGCTTCTCGGTAGGGTACCGGAGGCGCATGTCGGAGCTGGCGTTCTTGCAGTACCACATGGTTTTAATGTCCTCGACCGACAGGCGTGTGCGTCTGCCGAACGGGAGCGAGTGCACGAGGTCCCACCGACCATGCAGGGTGGTAGGGTAGCTCGGAACGGGCACTTGGGGCTTGTCCTTTGGCCGCGCGAAGCGGTAGTCGGCCATGCGAAGTGTGTATGGTGAATACCTCGAACTCTCGCCCTGCTCCCACCGGTCGTCCTGCTGGACCGTGAACGCACGGAATGCATTCGTGGCGGTGCAGATGGCGGAAAAGTCGTACGATGCGAAATCGGTAAAGTCGAGGCAGCGATTAAAGCTGAGAGAAGCGGCCGGGGACTGCTGGGGTGTGTTGCGCATCTGGTTGGCCAGCTCCTCTGCAAGCATGACCGCCATGAATGAGCTTCGCTCCTCGCTGCCTTCGGCAGAGTTTGCTGACAGCACCACAAGCTTGCCCTCAGCATCTCCGTTCGCTTTGAAGTCGGGGTAAAAGTCGGCCTCCTCGGGCCCCTCGAAGGTCTTGCGGCCATATACGCGCATGAACGAGGTGGGACACCACGGCAAGCGCATGTTGCACGCTTCGCTTCGCGCCCCTTCGTCGACAAGGAACTTTCGTTTGCCGTCATTGGAGCTCTTGTCATCGTTGTTGTTCTTGATCTTATTGTCGGCCTTGTCAATCCGGGCGCGCTTCGCAGGTCGCGGCTGGTTTTCATCTTCCCGCAGGGGATCGGAAGGAGAAATGAGCGAGACAACAATTCGGTTGTTATCGTCGTCAAAGTCAAGTGGCCTTTTGGGGTCGATGGTGCTCTCTCGGCTGATTTCGAGGATCGAATCTTTTGAGAGGACGATGGCCGAGCCTTCAAGGTCCATCGGAGCCGGCTTATCGTTGTCCATAGTCGAGACGTTCTGGTAGTTCTTTGCGAGTCAGCGCGATTCACGCGAGCCACTCACGAGGATCTGTCGCTGCATTCTCCAGTCCATGAGGATGCGCCGCTTGGCGCAGTGAATGTGCGCGACGCCGCCGGGGATGAGGGTAATCTGAAAGCGGTCCGCAAACTTCCAGATCGACCAAGCTGCCTCTGGCCACGGATTCTCCGTCATCGTGAATGAAAACGCGAGAAGGCCGCCGCTTTTGGCCTCGGGGTGTGGAATCGCTATCCCGTCCGCAAACGTCTCCTTGCCGATGTGTCCCTCGGGCTCGAGCATGAAGAGGCGTATCTCGACATGGTATGTCAGGTTCGTGCCGCTTCCCGACAAACGGTCCATTCCGACCGCCACCACATTGTCCTCCCTACACGCGTCAATGGCGCAGAAGGAACTGTCAGTCTTCTGCGTCCACGTCGGTACAGATGCAATATCCGAGTCGCGCAACTCTCCACAGTCCCGAACTGTCCAGCTATTCGCAAGCGGGCGAGTGTTGTCCTGCATGAGCTCCTCGAACGTGGGCCCATCTCCGAAATCCTCGTCGTCCTCGCTTTCATCGTCGTCGTCGCCGTCATCGCCGTCATCGCCGTCATCGGGCCCATTGGGGATTCGGCGACCCCACGAATCGCGTCCCCCGTTAATTTGCACCAGAGCCCTGCGAAAGTCGTTCGAGCTGGGGTCCATGGCTCCCAGTTGCACCTGGTAATCGCCCCTCATATCGAGAGGGCCTGACGCATCCGAGTCGAATGGATCGCTTGACCAATCGTCTGACAACTCAATCTCGTCCGAGTCAATGAGGTCGAGGACTGTGTGTTCGTTGATCTCTGGGTGTGTGTTGTCCGAGTAGACAGAGTCGTCTTCCCGGTTGGCGTCCGAGTCGTGAGAGTTGCTGTCCGACTCCATGTCCGCTTCCCAGTCCTCCTCGCTTCCCCCGTCGCTGCCATGTGTGCGTGCAGCCATATCGGAAGCCGACTTCTCATCCAGGTTGGCCGTCACGAACAGGCCATGTGTCGCGAGCATCTTGAACACGGTTGGCGCTTCAAGGAGGTCGACGCGCTTTGGATCCATGTTGTTCCAGTTTCCTTGTATCTCGGTCAGTCGCTCGTTGCGCGCTGCGGGAAGGAGCCAGGGCGGCTCAAACCTCTCGTATGCGGCCGGGAGTGCGTAGAAGCCGCGCCGGATGTGCAGCTGCAGGCGCGACGAGCTAGTGACCAGCGTGTTGAGGTTGACGCATACCTGGCAGTCAGGAAACGGCGAGACAATGCGGCCCGATTGTCTCTCACCTCGCTCGCCCGGAGAATGTCCCGCCACGGAAGGTAGCCGAGAATGCGCTCGACGACATCATCGTATCCATCCTTGCAGAAGATGGCGGCGGGGGACGCCATTATGGTGCTGGACGGTATAGTCGAGTGCGAGTGAGTGATGGGAAACAACAGGAATCGAAACCGTAGAGTGGGAACAACAATGGAGACCTGGGGACACGTCTGGCGCGAAGCTGGGGCCCCTAGAATGCCAATGTCCTGGGGGGTGGAAGTTGTTTCCATTCAATCACCCAGAGTGCATCTGTGCTCGCCCCCCAGTACTTTTTTTGATTGTCCATCCCCCACTACAGGTGTAATAGCTGATATGTTCACAAAGGATGCGTGATGGCTTTGGTTCTAAACGCGCCTGCATTGTTTTTACTTGTTGGTCGAATGAGTTTACGTAACATATGAGAAGGGGCCCCGGAAAATCCTTGCTAGATCCTGGGGGGTCTCTTCGGAGGTGTTGACGTTTCCCCGCCCTCCATTCGTCATCGACCGTCGTCCCAACTCTTTTACCACCACCACTCATCTCTGACTGTGCTTACTCTTCCACTCACCCCATACACTCGTTACTCGTTACTCATGCCCCCCAAGCGCAAGCAAAAGGGCCGTTCAACCTCCGGCGCTGCCGCTGAGGCTGACGCTCCCGCCGCAGAGGCGGCCGTCCCGCCGACTCCGGCTCCTATCCACGAAGAGGCGATTGACATTACACCGACGACTATCCTTAAGCAGCCGGTCCAGGTCGTCTCCGCGCTCCTGTACTCGCGCAGGTACTTTCCCCTAGTTGCTGGACTGCTCGCCCTTGGCAACCTTGTGCTCGGCGCACTGATCATCCTCAAGGTGCCGTGTGAGTCTTGAAGGAGCACTGTGATTTGGCTCTGTTGAAGGCCGACGTCATTGCCAGCAGGTGCTGACCGCAGATACAAAGATTGACTGGGATGCGTACATGCAGCAGGTCGACATGTTCCTCTCCGGCGAGCGTGACTACTCGAAGATCGAGGGCGAGACTGGTCCTCTCGTGTAGGTTAGGTCCTCACTGCCTGTCTGACACGCAGCTACCCAGCGCTTCACCTCTACCTCTACACCTTTTTGCACGAGCTCCTTCCCGCGCACGCTCGCGAGCGTCCGGCGCAGTGGATCTTCCTGCTCGTTGAGTTTGCGACCTTCCTCACCGTGTCGGCTATCTACTACCTCGCCGGTCGCAAGAGGCACATTCCGCAGTGGCTCCTGATTCCTCTCGTGCTCTCCAAGCGCTCGCACTCGATCTACCTCCTGCGTCTCTTCAATGACCCCCTCGCCATGCTCATTCTTTACGCATCGGTGGTGCTGTTCATGAACGAGTGGTGGAAGATTGGATCCTTCGTGTTCTCCCTCGCTCTCGGCGTCAAGATGAACATTCTCCTCTTCCTTCCAGGCCTGCTTGTCATCCTCTTCCAGTGCCGCGGCTTCTTCGGCGTCGTCGACAGCCTGATAATCATCACGTTTGTGCAGATTGGCCTCCCTGGAATATACTTCTACGAGGACAGCGCGATGCTCAAGACGTACTACCTCTCGGCCTTTGACTTTTCGCGCCAGTTCCTGTACAAGTGGACCGTCAACTGGCGCTTTGTTTCCGAGGACTTTTTCCTGTCGAGCACCTTTGCTTACGCGCTGCTCAATGCGCATCTCTTTGTGCTCGTCATCTTTGGCCTCTACCGCTGGAGTCCGTTCCCTGGCGGCACTTTCAAGGTGCTCGCCGACGGCCTCTGGAACCCCCGTGCTCTCTTCAAGCGTCCCGTCCCTGCTGCTCACATCGCCTCTGAACGTATGTGCCATGTGGTTGGATGTTCGCGTTGTCAACCACACTGACACCCATGACAGACATCCCGCTCGTGCTCTTCACGTCCAACCTCATCGGCATGACCTTTGCCCGCAGCCTGCACTACCAGTTCCACGCGTGGTACTTCCACCAGCTCCCGCTGCTGCTCTACCTCGGCGGCGCCTGGGGCGAGACCCCTGTTCTGTGAGCTTCATCGGTGATGGGAAAGCTAACAACAGCATCGGAATCCTTGCTCTCCTCGAGCGCTCGTGGGACACGTACCCCGCCACACCCGGCAGCTCGCGGATGATCCTGTTCTGCCACATTGTGATGCTGTTGGGTCTGTGGACCAAGGCGCCCCGGCTTGCGTACCAGGCATGGGCGGATAGGCAGACGCGCGAGGCGGTGGCGGGTGCTGCGGCCGACAAGGGCAAGGCGGAGTAGGAGACTGTAGCATAAGTAGCATCATGCAGCCGACTTTGACTTACTGTACCGGGCGCCTGGGCAGAGGCATGTCACATGCCACATCGGCTCTGCTCCGGGACCGCCGTGATCCCATGTCTCGTTGAGTGTGCAACAGTCGCTCGATCTGTGGAGGCGTAGCGTCAAAGAGTGCCACTCGACTCCCGACCGACGCCAGAGGAGGTCAGTCACCTTTGTCCTGTTCCGTTCCATTTTTCCACGTCATTTGGAGAAAGCGCAAAGGCCTGAAAGGATGGGAATGGGAATGCCTGGATGAGAGCCAGCCCTTTTGGCTGCCCCTGGCTGACCCTGGCGGAATTGGGGGTTAAACGCGTGGTAGGTGGCACGTCGGATGAGACGCGTCGCGGTGGGTATTAGAGAATTAGACCCCATTAGAAACTGGGCTACTTACGAGATTAGAGTTTGTTATTTGCCGCGGGTGGCTCTGTCGGCTGCCTGGCCTTTGGTGGTCGCCGCCATCTGGCAGCAGTAGCAGAGTCTAGCAAGACTTTCCCTCTCCCTCCCCCCTCGCTTGCACTCCGCACTCGCTCGTCGTCTCCACACCCACCAAACAAATGTCCCAACTGTCATCCCAGTCAACACAGTCTCGCATCCCAGTCCCACCCCGCGGCCACCATCGTTCTTCTCCATCGCCCACTCCAGGTTCATCAATCGCATCCCCCCCGCAATCACCATCCCCCTACTCCTCCCAGCAAATGAGCTCGTTCAACTCGCCCGTCTCTGCAGACACTCGCAAGCGACAGAATCGACGAGACGAGGTGAGTTCCCGCTCCACCCCCACCACCACCATACATGAGGATATGAGAGATCTCGCACACGGCAGGCAACAACAGTCAAAGACGGCCTTTGGAGGGGTGATATTTTTCTTGCGAGAGCGTTGCGCGACTACGGTGCTAGCTCTGCAAGCCGCCGCCGCCTCCTCCCTCTCCTCTGCCCTCCTTCCCCTTTGGAGCACCTCCCCCTGTCCTGTCCTGTTGTTATTGGCAGTCGCTTGCACTAGAACTTGGAATGCTCCAATCAGTGCCCACCTCGTGCTCCAAACGAGGTAAACAAACCAAACATCCATACAACATCAATCCCACCCCCTCCCMCCCCCMYCMCCTCGGTGCATCACAACACACCCACCCCACCCGGCATACGCTCTCCCTCCTTGTCTAAGAGTGCAACAGAGCAGTGCCAAAGGAGATACATAGTATCCCAGACCCGACAACCACGAGACCGGGCGGCAAGACAAGGCACTAGGCTCGGATCCACACGGGTGCGAACGCCGCCGAGGACCGTGTGTTTGTCAAGAGGCGTCGTGTGTGGCGTGCCAGCTGGCGGCAGTGGGCAGTTTGTTCGTCCACTCGCATTCCGTTCCCCTCCTGTCCACTGTTCTCTCCTCTCTTCACTCTCTCTCTTCCCCTCCAATCTCCTTGCACCACACCCCACTCTCATCTTTGAACGCACTGCACGCACAGAACTCTGGCTCCCCTCGCTCGCTCCTGAACACCCGTGCATCCCAGAACCCCTTCACCACCATCACACACGGTTGACCCATTGGGCTTTGTGGCCCTTGCACTGCGTGACCGTTCTCTCCTTTGCACGTTATCCTGTTCGTCCTCACCCACCCACCCATCCTACCATACGTCCGTGTACCTCCTTTTTTTCCTGCCCGTGACTGCCTGCCGTGACTGCCATTGCCATCTCCTCCTCCTCCATCATCACCGCATTATTCCACTCTTCTCGAAATGTCCAGCGCTCAAACATCCACCATGGTGGCCTCTGCCCCATCCCCACCCCTATCTGCCGACGACAAACACATGGCTGGCTACAACCTAAACGACCTCCCCCCACCCCGCACAACGCAAAAACCTCTTCAAACACCACCGCCGTCGTCCATTGCCTCAAACTCTCCTCTGACTGGCAAATCTGCTCTCCCTTCTGGCATCCCCGTCAAATCCCCCAACGGTGGTGGTGTCGTCCCGCCGCAACGTCGAACATCTCTCAAACTCACAAACCCCGACACGAAACAATCCAAATCCAACTCTAACCCAACACCCACCTCAAACGACGACGCTCCTCATCCTGGTCTCAAACGTTATCATTCTATCATCTCCAAAACCGAAATCGCCGAATCTGCCAAACTTAATAACCGCTCGCCGCCTTCGCGTTCGTTTGGGTCCAAACTCCAGTCGCTTCGCAAGAAGATTGAGAATGAGCTCTCCCGCAAGCGCCCCGGAGGCAACCGCCAGCCGTCGGGCGCTGCCCAGAAGGGAGAGCAGATTTGCCAGTCAGAGGAGAGTTTGAGGCAATGGACGACGGCGGTGGTGTTTGAAGAGGTTTTTGCGTTG